>JAOCPS010846380.1:0-18895 GCA_025505425.1 Graphium colonna
ATAAGTAAAGAGGAATAACGTAAGCATTTGCATTACCTACATTGCTTATTATGTGGTCTATACACGTTGTATCCCTCGTAGGTTTTGTTATGTGTATCGTCATGTTATACATTTTCGTTATGTTACTCAGTCGTTCAGTAGAATTATTATCATTCAAGGTATTGATATTAATGTCTCCAGCAAAAACAATTAACTTATTGGAGTATTTTTGGTTGCAAGTATAAAACATAGATTCTAATAAATAAAAAAATGTGTCCATCTGTTGTTTTACTTTTGTAGGATTTTTGTAAGCGCAAATAATAATTAAATTACAATGTGGTATTTCCACAGAACAACACTCAAAAATAAATGGGGTCTCTAGGTTCTGGAAACGTTTTATTATTTTGTATGGTATTCCTTTTTTTATAAAAATGCATGAGCCACCTCTTCCTTTATCTCTCGAATAATAAGATGCAATTTTATAATTTTTAATATATAAATTAGTCTCTTCACCCGCTTTTATGAATGTTTCCGTAAAGCATAATACATCTGGATTCACTTTTGTTTTGAGGTCTAAAAGAGTAATTTCAAGGAGTTCTTTTTTTGAACGCAGACCTTGAATATTTTGATGCAAAATACATATTTTGTTATTGGTATAAGGGACGAAAACAATTCAAATCTTTTTGTTTATCAGGGCGAGGGGTGTCACGTGGAATTTCATTTTTGCTTAGTCTATTGTGAAAATAAAATGGAATGGTTCCTTTTTTAAACTTTAGATTGATGTCTGATGACGATGGCTCATTATTGTTGTTATTAATTGTTTTCTGTAAATTATAACTTTGTTTAGCATTCTTAAAATAGTAGGGTATTGTTCCCTTTTTTTCTTTAATATTTTTTTTTGTATCTAATCTTGGTTTAGAAATATTTTGCAGCTTTAAATGTCGGACTATATTCTTATATGTTAAATATTCTACTTCGTAGTCTATAGCGTCAATAATAAAATTAATTTTATCACAAATTTGTTTAAGATAAGAAGGCTTTTGGTGGTCACAGTAATCTAATGATAAGTATTTACAATTTTTTTTATATTGTGTCCAGAGCTTTAAATTATAATTCAGTTTATATTCATTTATATATGGATTACATTTAACTGGCGCAATATATACTTTAGCTTTTTTGAGTGCGTCAAGTATAAGGTAAAAGTTCTCTTGGAATAATATGGGATTTTGATCATTCCCACCAAAACCAATTAATACAATGTCATCATCCGATATTTTATTAGTTGCATTTGATGTGGTTAAATAAGTTAGGATTTCCGTGCTTGTTGCGTTATTTATTATAAATGCATTAGGAAAATAATTGTCATTCCACTTTCCATATCTTGATTTAATTATCAGTGCAGATAATCCGAGTAACCACTCATCGCCTATTATGTGAATGATTCGTTTTTGTGATGAACTGTTAGAGGTTTTTGTAACACTCGTAGTAGTTCCTTCAGTACATGGATCTAGATGCATAACTACACTTTTTGAGTATATTTGCTTAGTCTCAGTTTGTTTATTACTATTTATTTTAGAATCTATCTTAGTCGGTGTTATTTGATCTATTGGTTTTTTTTCCACAAGAGAAAAATCTAATCTAGTCTTCTTTATTGATCGATTTTTTCCTTTATTTAATACTTTTTTAGTGATCGAGTCTCTAGGAGTAAGTGCAGGTTTAAAAATACTAGTAAGTTGTTGTATTTTTAATTTGTATTCAGAAATTTCTTTCTTCAACGAAAAATTTTCCGATAAAAGGTTTTCAATTTCGTGCTCAGCTATATCTAATTTATTTTGTAATTCTTCATTTCTGGATCGAACTTCTTCTATAAGTCCATGATGGTTTATTTTTGTTAGATCAGGACAGCTTCTGTTTACATCGCCTGTGCCCATAATTGACGAACCTTCAAAGCTTTCTTCATCTGATGCCAACGACTCAAACGAATTTTCTGTGGGTATATTTATTTTATGTTTATTCCTGAATGTTATATTCTGTGTAGGGGTGCTAAAGCTTCGTGAACAATGTGGATGTTGGTTTATTTCTAATTTACGTTCATGGCATTTTTTGCATTTCCAGCTATTTTTAATATGCGGTGACATTATAAAATATCTTTTATATGAGACATTGGTACAATCAACATGAAAGTTGCTGTCACAGTATGAGCAAATTAGAAATTGTCTCCCTTCAATATAAGTTTTACACTTTAAGCATATTTTTTTTTCCATCTTTTTTTTAGCTCAACTCACTTCTCGTACTTCTGCCCTTTTAAAACACACTATTGATTTGTCAAATTAATTAAAATGGCAATACAATTTTCCAGTAGCATACAAATTTATAGAAATAATATGTATAATAATAAACTGTATATACAAATTTTGAAATAGTATTAAGCAACGTCTAATTATTTTATACAATGTGTCAATCCTGTGATAGTAAAATGTAAGAAAATATTAACAATTGTATTATAAATATAATTATACAAATCTTAGGTTAATACATATAAATAGTAATAAAACTAAAAAAATATTATGAATATCAGCTTAAATGTATAATATTTAAACAGATTAATTTTTTTTTGACAATCTTGTAACTATTCAATATGTAGCGTAAAATAATAAACGTTTTATATAACAAATTATTTTATCACGCAACTACGCTGTTTACGTTTTATGGCATTACAATATAATTAAAACTTTTACAAATATCTGTGCAACATTATATCAATAAAAAAAACTTAAAATGCATGAAAAAAAAATTATTGTAAATCCTTTTTTATAATTTTAAATTAAAACTTAAATACAAATAAAACCTTAAAAATACACAGGAAAAAAAAGAAAAAAAAAATTCACTGTTTTCTGATTCTTTGGATTTGAACTCACATCATAAGACTGTTCTCTTTTGCATTGAGTAAAAATCACTTTTGCATCCACTAAGCTACGACAATTTTCGCAATGTGTGCCGAAATTTACTTCTTGTTTCGTGTCCGTTTCAGTACCAACCGTTGCGTTTTGTTTTTACAATTTATTTTGCACATAGGTTTAATATCAATAACAGTAACAAATATTAAATACAAATTAAGTTTCGATACCAAAATACAATAGAATAAAGTTTCAACTTAAAATATTTAATATGTCTTTACAATATAGTTTTTTTATTATTTTTATTTTAGAATTATTAACTTAAATGTAAAATACTTAAAATAAAGAATAATCCGTATTAAATACTTACAAAACTATTTTTTATTATTATTTTTTTTTCTAATTAAAGTTAATTACTAAAATTAAAATACATAAAATAATCGACAAAAAAAAATTGTAAGACAACGATTCGTTCGAAGCAGACTAGTTGAGAGTATGCGGATTCTTCGGATTGGAACTCACGTCGTCCGCTGAGATATGTAATGAACCACTGTTGAAGCCACTGAACTACAACTTATTATATAATGAGTGCCGAAATTTTGATATAGTTCCTTGTGGCTCTCGCCACCAACCGTTATGTTTTAATTTTGTTTATTCGGGCGGTATTAGGTATAACGAAAATAGCAAAGTACCTCGAGCATATCAGTTCTATTATCTTTCGGAGTACTGCTTCGACTCGAACTATTTGTTTTTGTTTTGCAAATGTTGTATTTTGTTACACATATGCACTATGCATGATTTGGATCTTGATTTGTGGTTTCATTCGTTATGGCGAGAACTTTTTCACTTTGTAATCCCACTGTTCACAAGTTGTATTTAGTTTTTTACACAATTCGATTTGCGATGAGAAAACACTTGTACTTCTAAATCACACGTTTTTACTTCCAAATATCGTTATTAGCGGACTTACTTCACAACGTTTTAATTTTAAAAGATTTATTTACGTAGACGATATTCCGTGTGTCACTCACCGTTGACGATCGTATTAAAAACTCGTCATTATTATTTAATTCCTCAGAAGAAAAATATGAATCAGAATCACTGTCCGATAAAAAGTATTCAATATCACTCAATATTTATATTACAATTTTCATAATTACGCAGCATAAAAATTCGTTATAAACTATAAAACTTTAAAGATTCTGCGCCAGACTTCTTTCTGGTCGTATCGGAAATCAGTTCAATCGGGCTATCAGAGTAAGGAAACGGAGAGTGCACCTGTGTTTCCGTGTACACTTGTGCACTATAATGTCTCCTATGTGGTTGGCTGACCTTTGAGTAAAGTGGCCGCCGTGGTGAAATTCCGTCAGGAGGTATTTTACTTTAACACCAATTTCTAATGTCCTGTTTTCTCTCGCATCTACACAAGTTTATATAGGTCCCATAGCAGTAATAAAACGAAACAGACTGACTTATTGACCACGTCCAAATGGCTATAAAATATAGTGTACCTGAAGCAAATATTCTCTAAATATTTGTATTTGAAACGCAAGGACATCATATGTCATCCATTTACTGGCAGAAGCACTTCAAGAAGGGGCAACTTACAATGTAAATTTCTATCTTTAAATGCTTGTCGAATGAGTAACAAATATATCGGTGACATATAATTTTTCAGTTATTCTCCATCAAGATTAACTTGATGGTTCTGCCAATGTGATCGTTTAAGAAAACAGGTAATATGTGAGCCACATATCACCTGTTTTCTTAAAAGTTTACCAGTAAAATTGACATTTAATCGGTAAATAAACTTTTAACATAGATTGGTTTCGTATTACCTTGATAAAGGACAACGCAATGGCTAGTATATATACAATATATTCAAAAAGTACATTTTTATGGAAAATAACAAGCATTTAGATTATCAAAAGATAAAGAAAGGAGAAATTTTGCGCCCGATTAAACGCTGATGGTAAATTATAAAAGAATAAACTAATTATTTTTTAGTATTATGTTGCAGTGATCTCGTTAATATACAGTAACTACTAGACTTAGCTTTGTTTGCAAATATTAGAAAAAAAATAATCTTAAAATCTGATACTTGCTCTTAACATAAACATAAAGCTGTGCTAATAAGTTTTAAGATATTATTTAAAAAATAGTAAAATTACTGCCTGACAAAATAATAAAGTCTGTGAATTGCTTCTTTCACTACATGATCAAAGATAGCAAATATTGATGGAGTATAATAATTAGGCACTAATACCTTCGGTTATGGAATATGGGAAATAAGTAACTCTTTAAATTGCTAAAAATAGCATCCTTAGCTTGACGCAGAAAGGTAACGTGACAATGAGTCGCGCTTTTTGGTGTGTGTAGTGGGCGCTATCGCTTTATAAGACCTTATCACGTCAAAAAAACTAAATTGTTAAAAATAACCTTTTTTTCTACCTAAATAACCTTTTTGGGTATAAAAGCACAATTTTTTTTTCTTGTATAATAAGCTTATAGACCTACCTAATTTTCTCTACACCACCCAAAAGTTGACCGGCATAAAATGTCATCGGCATTAAGTTCTCCATTCGATATATTTTGTGCAGAAATACTTTCTAAAATAAACAAATAAAACTAAAATCATCGTTTAATATTTTATAATATGGATTGCTAAGTTTTTAAACACCTTCGAAATCACAGGTATAAGCAAAGCACGTAGTTTCTATATTAGCATAGACACGCTTGTAGCGTTTATTGAGTTCTTATCAGGCTGCTGCAGTTTGGTGCACGGCTAATTCATCAGCACAAAATTTATGCCAACTGACAAAACATACCATAGTGTCCGGGTTATAAATTAAGTAGCTAATATAAATTTTAAACTCTTACAGACGTTTTATTTATATATGGCAAAAATTGAATATTTCTATTGGCGAAATTTTATAAACTGTTTATAACTCGTCCTGCTAACTCGCCTGGTAAATTTTAGTGCAATTTTTTTTTAATGTAAATATTTTTTTTATTACAACCAACCTTCGCTTTATAAAAATACAATACGCCACACCTTAATACCGACCAAAACTCAAGTACCAAATTGTCTTGTTGTATATATGTTCAATATCAGCAATTCTTACTTTGCCATCCGGACTGGGAAACGTTAGCTAGCCTTTGGCCAGTTTAATTAATTCATTAAATTAAATGTTTCCATTTAGGCTTATTTTTAATTATAGATAAATAGTCACTGTACTAAACCTCTCAAAAATCTTGTTTATATTAAGTACAAACATTTCACAATTTAAGTTTATTTACATTTTGATTAGAAACATCTAATTTCGGATAACCAGTCATAGAAATTCCAATAAAAAAATCTCCAGACGTTAAATACTGGCTAAAGGCTGAAACATCAACTGATAAGGGATAAAAGACACTTAATATCGCACTTTATTTCAGTTTTTATAGGTTTACAAAGATTAAACATAACTAATTTTCACAATAATACTTCTCTTATGATCTATTATATGCACTTGAGATTCAGGGGTTGAGCCTATCTCCCACTAGTTGCCGAACTTTGTTGAAAAACTAGGTATGTATTTAAATTAAATATAATTTGTTGTGCAATAACTTTTAACTGAGTCTTTGTGTTCTTTTGATATATGTGTAATAAGTATCATTGATATATTTTTTAGGAAATTATTAGGTCCTTTAAAAGTTTTTGCATTGTAAAAAAATATATAGGATGGGAGTCCACGTCTTGGTATCAATCCTTGAACACCTGCCAAGAATGATTTCTTAGTCATATCGCTCACCACCGCTATTTGTGTTCTGTAGCTCTTGAGCTCAAACAAATCAAATTTGAATAGCTGCATTCGATTCGTTATTAATCTGCGTAAACGTGACCTATCTCTTCTAACCATGACCAATTTTTGTGGCTACGTAATCGTCAAAGTCATTTGTTACGACCACTCTCTATTCCTCCCTTAATTTTGATTCTGTTCCAGCTTCCATTTTACCTCATTTTCAATGTCTCTGTAATACCAGTAAGAAAAATATTCGCTCAACGCATTAAAAACTCCTACTAATAATAACGTCCTTTTTACCTTAGTTAGTCTATTATCATATATACTTAATCAGTTTCCGTACTTACGTTACAAGCCCTCCAATACCCACGAACAAAGAGGCCGCTTTTGAAATATTTATTCAAAACATTTTCACTTTATTCTCACCGCGTTAATCTCTTGAGCGAAATTTATAACTGGCAAACAATGGTTTCTTTGTCCATTTTCCCTTAATTCCATGTAAGGATACTGCACAAAATACACACCTGAAACGGACAATGGCAAAAATACTTACGAAGTTTTAAAATGTTGTTTATGTCGAGGTGTTAAATAGAATTAATTATGTTCAATACATTGACCATTTATTAAATAAATTATTTATGTTAATGATTGTCTCATGACCACATATTCGTACTCCGCATAGCGGGCAACAAGCAATTACAATTATTATAATTATATATAATAAATATATAATAAACCATTTATTTCATAAAATAAACAACAATAAAGTCTTCGCCCTGTTTTACATATTAAATAAACTAGCTTTATTTTTCATCGAGTATATGTAATAAAAACATAATTCCGAGTGAAAAAAAATTGTGAACAGTGGCGGTCACTGCGGAGTAGATTGGAACAAATCACGTGATTACTGGAAAAGAATAAAATAAATAAATATTCCTAGATCTTAAGGATCTCGATTACGATAGAATATTCAAGAAAGTAGCAGCTTATAAAGGAATGACGACAAAATGAATACGCACAACTACTTAAAGATCTTTTCATGATGGCGGTAGGGTAACATTTTGTTTCTAGCCAACAAATGGCTGCCATTAAAAGTTGAGTGTTAACGGTGAAGTATGGGTGAGTTAAAAGTCAGTCAGAACAAAAAAAAATTCTAGTTCTAAGTTGCTTAGTATATCTACTTTTGACGAAAAAGTTGTTACTAACTATAAAGCATTAATTGACTTGTTGCGTTGATTGATAATGTTAAATCTTTGTCAAAAGTACAAAACTACATTATCTCCGTAAACATCTGATAAATAATGCATTAACATTAATTTTAATCATTTATTTATGAACGGATCACAAGATCGAATAAAATGGTGCAAACTCGTGTCGGAGACCAAGACTTACTTTGGGGTTGTTAAGCCACAGTAGTAGTAGTAGTAGTTATTTGTCAGACACTATGGAGATAAAATTTGTTATTAGTAAAGAAATATTATCGAAGCCTTATTAATTTTGAAAAAAATGTTTAATGACCTAGGCCAAGTTAATTTTTAATCACAATATTTTTTTTTTAGATTTACCTTAAATAAATAAATCTTTCATCTCTAAGTTCTGCAGCAAATATATACTCTCAAAATCTTAGGCAGCTTACACAACATTAGAACATGTCATTATTTTCTATGGTGAACCATAAATAGGACGCTTACACATTAAAAGACTATCCATTGGACCTTGACAAGTTACCTACATTAAGTGAGTTTATAAAACTTTTAGAAAGACGGGCTTTTGTATTAGAATACAGTACCGCACAAAAAAGTTCTTCTTATGAAGGTGCTTAGGACAAATCTAGTCCATTTAAACATAGTAACATTATTGCTGAAGATGAACAAACTTCAGAAAACATTTTACTTACTATCATGGTAAAACTGACGGGCCAGGAAGACAAGCTGTCTGTGCTAGGGCATTGTTTGACACTGGTAGTCCAGCATAATTTATAAAATTATCTCTGGTAAATTAAATTTGCAGTAATTTAAATTTACCACAATATTTAAATAAAACATTAATTTTATTTTTTACATTGACAGTTGATAACGCACTCGTAACTCTTCGGTTGTTGCGTTTGTTTATGGGCAACGGGATCAATACCATCGGGTAAACCATCTAATTGTTTTTCTTCCTTTCCATAAAAAAGAATATTAATTTTAATTTTTTTTGAAGTTCTAAGTGACCTTGAAGTCGATACCAAACTTACTATGTCCAGACGATCTACAATCATTGCTAAATAGCTGTATAGCGCAATACATGGTCTATTATGTAATATTGATACCAAAAGACTAAGTATAGGGTTGTACCGGAATCGCCATCACCACCAACCACTAACTAACCGTGTAACAATTGATCACCGGAAAGAATGAAAAGTACAAAGGTTGTTTTGTCGGATAGTCGACAAAACAACCTTTGTACTTTTCATTCTTTCCCATCACCGATTGAAACTGTAAGATGTGGAATTGAACAGGTGCGAAGGGCTTTAAACAAAATTTAAAAAAATATGAATTTTGAAATCAAACATTAATCTTCGATCCCTGCAACATCTTCTGTATCGTTTTGTATGGCTTCGAAGCTTGGACTTTAACAGAAGTCATATGCAAAAAGATCGAAGGTCTCGAAATGTAAATTTACAGAAGAGTTCTTAAAATATATTGGTGAGATAAAATATGGAATAAAGTAGAGTTGCAACGACTGGGGAAAAACTTAAAACAATGAAAAAAAAAGTTGGAATACCTTGGCTGTATATTGCGGAGCAAAAATACAAAGTGTTACAACTAATTATACTGAGAAATATAAATGAAGGAAAAATACGTCCATCTTAGCTGAAAAATCTAAGCCAGTGTTAGTGAGAGCATAAGTTCCATGTGAGTTCCACTGTCATAATATAAGATAAACGAAGATTAAATATTAAAATGGTAAGTAATGTTATAATATTAATCAATTTAAAACATTTCCTTACATTGTTTCATATATTTCTGGTTGAAGAGAAGTTACTATTAGGTATGTTACTAGTTTTCTACAAATAAATATAATAGATAGATATAGAAACCAGTTGTTTTTTTATTGATATAAAAAAAAAACATAAATACACTGCCCGAATAATGAGTGGCATTAACTTTCTTACGTTTTGCAAATCCAATTGCAGTGCAAGGCAGGACCTAAAGTAGTTTTTGCAAAGCAATACTTAATGCAGGAAAAATTATGCTGGACGTTTTTTTCAAACATAATGACTGCATTATTTAAAAACATGCAGCGGAAGTTTTTGAGATGTTGATTGCGATGTTGTTTTATTAAATCAATGATATTCCTTTGATGTGTTATGGTGTTCTGATTTCATTTGTTATCTACCTACCACAATTCGTAGTAAATTTAGTAATATCAAATACATGCGTAATAAAATGTTTATTTTATACACTATATTTTAACAAGTACTGCAACATTTTTTACTAAACGTATAACGGTCTTTCATATGAGAAAAGTTTTCATAGCTATTTGTTAGTTTTTAGTTGAAGTGTTCAAAATATCTGCAAGTGTAACGTGCAAACTACATAAGTCTAATTTTTAATTGGCTTTTGACTAACTTATTGTACATGATAACATAATAAACAACTATACTATTTATAAAAGAAGTTTGAGTTATAATAAATAAAACCTATCAGTTTTTAAATGTGTATTAATGAATAACATCAACATAAACAAAGTATAGCTATAAAATACTTAAATTTTATGAAAATGCCGTCGCACGACACCTTGGTGGAAGATTTGTTAGTCAAAAAGATATTTTTAAGCGCAGTGACCAAGCTACATATATCGAACACGCTAACATCGGTGGACACGCCGGCATGGGGCGGTAAGTGGATATGGTTAGAAAAGACTGACCTCTTCCGTTCTCCGGACTGTACTGGAAAACCGTAGTGTTCCGTTTCCGGGTTAATTCTGCTGTCCGATCTTTATAACCGACACTCTCGAACCTTCGATAGCTGATTGAAAGCGCGGATATTTTATATGTATGGGGCGTGCGTGACTTTTTATAGCGTCAATCCTCGATGGACAAGAGTACGGAAGCGAATGGTGACAATTGCTATTGCATCCGTATCTTTCACGGCCCTTTTGTGCATAGCGGTAGACAGCCGAGTTTATTCGACTGAATATTAATCAAAATGAGGTGAGTGTCACTGCTACTGGCGTGAACTATATTAAATCTGGTTTAATTTTTTTAATTCTTAAAATCTAAGCTAAGCCTGAATACATATAATAATATAAGTAAGTGAAATACAGTCTTAGAAACGTTCGTAATAAAATATGTTTTAGTAATTAATAAAAAATATATGTTCACATGGAGCCAGTTACTAGTATGATAAAATTCTGACCGTAAAAATAGACAAATATAGTACTGTAGTACTATTTTATGGAAACAGTTCATCTGTAAAGAAACGGGAACTTCTTACTGAATAGAAAGTTAGCTTAATATATACAATGATGATCCTTCCGACCGATTTCGGCCATGGTAAACACTTTTAACATGGAGGCACTCCTAGTTTGTTCGGCGCTCGTGCCCTTGGATGGCTAATGTATCCACATAACAAATCCTCGCGCTTAAACGTTACAACGCCATTGTTATATTTATAACTAATGGCGGTTATTAGTCCATCGAGTTTCACAACAAGATCTGATTTTCGCTCATCGTTATATTCGTGGACTCTTCATAGTCTCTTGTCACTCAGGGCGCTGTGTTGTCAAATCTTCCCACCGATAATGTTCTATGTTGCATCTTATCATGTGTCGTTAGAAGGTCTTAATAGTGAAGGTGCTGTCCACCATGTTTTCGCTTGCCCTCTCCTAGTTTTGATACATGACCGCACCACCGAAGCTGCCGAGGCATTGAGTAGGCCTCAATGCCACCGATATTGGCTCGTCGCAAAACATTGGTATTACTCACTCGATCGGACTAACTGAGGTATTTAAAGTGGAAAAGATCTAGTTTACGTTTTTGGTGACGATACGCACACCACATTTTAGAAGAGAACAGTAGATTTGGCAGCACAGTAGCAGAATACCTTGGCATGCAACTTTCCAAATGAGGCAGATGTTGCCCAAATCCTGCTGTAAATCTCGCATCAAGATCACACTTCGATGTTACTCCCCCGATTCCACACCTCACCGAGCTTTAAGGTAACTGACTTATGACCATACGTGCCCAAATTCATTTCTTTAGTCTTTTTGACGCTGACTTTCAGGCCAAACTTGGCACAAGCTTGGCAAAAAAATTACGTGTCATTATGCCGGTACCTCCAGTCTTTCAAACTTTTCCATGCGTCTCAGTTTCAGTTCAGAGTGCTTCAAGTAGCACACTGTTTGAAGCTTTCTCCAGGTCGATAAAGTGATAACAAATGGCGACCCATTTCTCTGCTGATCTCTGGTATATAGCGCACTGAATTCACAGAAACTTCACAGTTGCCACAATTAGGTTGGAAGCCAAACAAACAGGTCAGAAAAAATACTTTGTATTTGCCTTTACATTTTAAATGGTAAATTGCTATTCTAGCAGAATATTACACATGAAACTTAATTGTAAATGTTACAATTAAGATTATTTTATTTATCGACAAATTTATGCAAACTAGGTAATAAGAAAACGCCAATGACATATAATTTTAATATTGTATATCATAAGTTACAAGGCAGCAAAAAAATTGAGGTTCAATTATTTATAAGAAGATATAATATCGACGTGATCTGCCTAACAGAGCCATGGTTGAATGAAAATTTTAATATTATAGATATAGAATTTTAATTATAAAGTTTATTCGTTACAGTAAACGCTTCTCGCGGTAGACCCCTTGTTCTAGTAAGAAATTAGGCAATTTGTAAAAGTCGACAGGACATAGTGGCACTCTGTCGAACGGTCTATAAAATTATCCTGCATCGAGATACGACATTATGTTATAGCATGCGTGTATCGATCCACATCTGGTGATTTTGTTTAAAAATAAGATGGACGCTGTCCTTAAAAAACTTAATGCTAATAATAAATCTATAATTGTCTATGATGAGCAACACGTCTAAACGACATAGTTTTAGGCTTCTTTAAATCTTTTAAATTAGCAAATATGATCTTAGCCCGGTCGGGTTAGACTTTAACCTGGAAAAAATTTTAGTCCAAAATTTTTTGCGCCAATGTTTAGCGGGGGTCATAAATAGGTTAAATCCAAAAACTCGACCGAATTAGACCAGGTGCGTTAGCCGCCAAATTGGTTTCAAGATCAAACGTTTTTTAAACCATATCTCCTTTATTTCTCATTTTTTACAAAAATTATAAGAACCAAAGTTGTTGTAAATTTGACTGTCTACAACTTTAGTCGTTATCATTTTTATCGTACAATCAATATTTACGGAAATAACTGTAAGTGCAAGTCAAAGTATAATTTGTCTTTTACTTTGACTTTATTTGTCACAACCATACAAGCGCATATAGTACACTTCGTGAAAAGTAATAAAAAAGAATAGAACATATAAAATTATGGGTACATTATACATAATCAGACACGAAATAATATTTTCTTAACAAAAAAAATTAAATTTAAGTGCGATTTTTGTACGCCACGGTCAATGCCACAATGGTTAACAATCAGCATAAATTGTAGTACAAGCACAAGCAGTACAAGACCACAACGTCAAATTTTCAGTGCAGAACAGGAATTGAGATATAATTTTTTTAATTTAATTCTTTAACTAAGTTTTTTAAATCCCGTACAATGAAGACAAGTTGGAGATTACAATTTACTATCTGAGAAACCGTAGGTGTATGTAAAAATAGGAAAGCGCTTTACGAACTATGTAATAGGAGGCAGTGGAATCATGACCCAGTGTTCCATAATCGAAGTTAAAGTTTTTCTAAAACATTTAAAAAGGATAAGATGATGTAAGACGATTTTAATTTTTTTTTTAGAAATGAGATTCAAAATTTAAGTAATAAAATAAAAACTATGTCGGTTGTCATTACTCGTATATTTGAAAAGTGCAAGAGATCTAGAGAATCGAATAAGTTGCCTTTAAATAATACTTAAGTAAATAATAACAGGCCTGTCATCTGTGACAGATGATTTAAGCAGCATCATGGCGACACTGACGCTCGTGACTAAATAAGCCTATACGGGATTGAACCCTCTGGCTGCACTCACGACAAGTGTACGCGCCTCCTGGTGGTTGGGGGTTGAAGGACCACAAGTGACGCCTCGTACGTTTCGCTCCTAGCAACCCAAATCAGGTGTTGTCATACTGTAATTGACCGTCATGAACAATGCATCGCCATTTGTCACGATCCTCGGCCAGCTCTTTCCATTGGTTGTTAGTGATGTTAAAAGCAACCATGTCACGCTTCGAGTCTTTGAACCGTAACGTGGGGCTGTCTACGGGTCTCTTGGCCTCTGTGACTTCCCCAAGCAGAATCTGACATTGAGAAGAGGTTGCATGCTCTGGCAAATTTGTCCATCAGACTGCTAAATCTGATTGTGTATGAAGAGATAATGTACAACCTTCCATCGGTGCGAGTATGTAGGTGAATGCTCTGCTAATCATTTCCGAAAGCAACCTTTAGCAGTGCGGAAAATAATATTCCAAAGAGAGTAGGTGCCCGAATGCAACCTTGGCGCAAGCGCCTGCACACGTCAAACGGTGCTGACGTGTTACTGTTGTGCAATACTGTGGCCTCCATCCCCTTGTGGAATGACTGCACTACCTTCAGAAGCTTTGGAAGGCATTCGATTCTTTCAAGAACCGAGCTCAGCCCCTCCCTACACATGGTATGAAAAGCCTTGTTCAGGTTGACAAATGCGATGATTAAAGGTGTTTGTTGCCTTCTATACTTCTTCTGGAGATGTCGTTAAGAAAATATCATGTCAACCGTTAACCGTTGGGACCTAAATCCGCATTGTGCCTCAGGGTAAATGCGGTCGGCAAGCTTTTGCAGTTTGCTCAATATGAAGAAGCTGAGGCACGTTTCCTAACACCCGGTCAGGTGGTTATGAAGGAGAGGGAGTGGACACTTGAGTTTGACGATTTCGGTGTATACCTCGTCCTTCCCGGGACTTTTTCCGCACTTGACTGCCAAGAGCTGTTTGACGACCAAGTCAAGTTTCTCGATGGTAAGAGCAGCATATAGTTCGTGCCAAGCTTGGTTTGGTACGAGGTCCGTTGCTTCTGGTTTAATATCGACTGGACACGAGTAAAGCCCGGTATAACGCTCACCCATCCTGCCATTTGACGGTTAATATTAGTAATAGCGGACCCGTCAGTTTCTTTCAGAGGTGCCGTCTTTTTTGGTATAGGCCCAAGAGCTCTTTTGAGGCCTGCATAGACTTCGTCGATATTCCCCACACCGGCAGAAGTTTGGATACTCTGAAAAAGCTCGGTCCAGTACGTGTTGGAATAGAAGCGAGTGCTTCGCTAGAGTGTAGCCTTTGCTCTGTTGAGGTCCTCGCGGGTCGCGGCGCAAGGCGAAAGTTTAGAGCTGCTTGGCATTTTGAGTCAAAAAGTCGTGACATTTCATTATCTGATACCCGAAAGCTTTACCTGCAATGACAATAAGAAGCGATTTTAGCCTCTCCCATTCAGTCTGCGGTGACACCGGCGCATTCTAGGTAGCCACCTCCGCACGGACTATGACCTGAAACGAATACACGGATCACAATCCTTTTCGCGACCCTGGGGCTTCGACGAGTAGATTCTCTAGTGGATACGGAGCTAAATCGAACGTTCGCATGACTAAGCTGTGGTCGGTGTCACAATCGGCGCTTTGAAAGGCACGCATGTTATTTATTTCCTGCAGGCCCTCTTTCTTGTAAGAGCGAGATCCAACTGGTGCCAATGTTGGGATCTTGGGTGCGAGACTTTCCGCATCATTTTGCCTTTTTTTTGTAAGTAACACACAGTTGGTGTCTAGAGCAAAACTCTAGCAATCGGTGCCCATTTTCGTTTTGCTTGCCTATACCGTGTGATCAGGTCAGGCTGATGCGTCGCAGCCAACACGGGCATTGAAGACGCCAAAAATGTGTAGTCGGTCTGTTTTGAACGGACCTTTTGCACAGTTTCTTCAAGCGGGTCGTAGAATTGGTCCTCGGTCTCAGGAGTGGAATTTAGCGTCGGAGCGTAAGCGGAGATAGAGATGACATAGCCGCTTTTAGTTTATAAGACAATTATGCGTGCAGAAACACCCATGGGTGTTTCTATTGTACTAAGTAATCTATTGCGGAAGGCAAATCCTACACCACGCTCACGAATTTCTGAGAAACTCTTGCCCTTCCAGCGGCACTGACCCTTCATCCTCGATCCTGGTTTCCTATAAGGCCGCGATATCTATGTTAGGTCTTTTTAGCTTATCGTCATTAAAAGAAGTTTTACGCAGATCTTGTGCGCAATTGAAGCCTCCACAGATGTTAGAGAGGCCTGTCCTCATAATGCGGACATGCCATAAGGCGAAGCGCATGTATGCAGTGTTGATGTTTATATTGGTATCTTTCGGTGTTCGGTGTTTATATTTGTGAACAAGTGGTCAGATTACAGCGTCAACGACCAGCTTAAGGCTTTTGCTCCGTTCATCCTGGCGGAACATGTTGACGCCGAGGCGGATCAGTACCTTATTGGTCAGGGGCTGCCCAATTAAAAAGGCAGTAACTGATCAATGGATCAGCGATGGATCCTCCTACTGTCGAGAGTGAACCCTGGTGCTTGCACTTACGCCTATTTGTGCTAGCTTATAACCGGTAACTTTCACTCCTCGTGTTGTTTTCCACCTGATGGGCAACTGGGTGAATTTTCCTCTCCGCGGATACTGCTACGCCTGGGTCAGACGACTTTGTGGCAACACGGGCTTGCCCAGAACCCATGCTACCCTCTCCTCCTCCCCAGTGGAGCCTACAGGAATGACAAGTCATTACATGTGGCGCCGGTTTGGCCGCAAGTGCTTGGCTTGCGCCAGAACGGAGGCAACACATCCAGGTTTAATATTGGTTTTTCTTCTTTTTGAGGACGGTAGTCAGATATTGGAGTGCATTGGATGATAGTGGCACAGTATGATTGTGCTACCCTCCAGACTACCTTCGGACCCTTAGGCCGGCACCACACGGAAACTCTAGAACACTCAAGTAAAAATGTTGCTGTAAACTTTGAGATTTTTTTTAGATATTCTAATAAAGGTAACAGCTACATTCAAATCATCTTTGAAAGATTCATTAAACATAATAAAGAAAAAAAACATACTATTACGACGATCAATTTTAGTTTCATTATGTTACTGCTGATTTGGTAAGAAAAGTATTTAAAAGTATAAATATGAAAAATACTGGTGATTTATGGGAAATTACAGTTAAATGACTAGAAACAATAAAGCCACATATTTCCATATAATTGGCACTTATCTTCATATTAATACGTTGTACTTACGGTGTATTTTGGATCCCATTTTACGAAAATTGAGCGGATGGAGGAGTACGAAATTTCGCATACTTGTACTTTATACAGAGAAGAAGTGACGACTGCTAATATTTTTTTTAAATTATGCGTAAAAATACGTTCTTTTCAACAAATAACACGTTACATTCACTACTATTCATTACTGTGTATTTAATACACACATGAATAGATATTCTGTCACAAATCACAAATTGAATCTTTATTTGATGTTGGTATTACTTGTCTATAGTCTTACTGAATGTCAAATATAATTATGGATAATGATTTCATTTACAAAATTTTGTAGATATATACATAATATATTAAAATTTAAAATAATATACGAGAAAATAAATATATAAAAGAAATATTACTTCAATTATAGATTACAAAAACAGTTTAATTAAACATGTGAAAACGACATAATCTCTTGAATAACGCAGTAATCCTTTTCTTCGGCCATTCGTTGCTATAAAAACATCATTCTCAAAGAGTTGAAAATCAAAATGAAGAAATTTGTCAAAGTAACTCATGATTTAAATCTATCGCGTTTTAACGATGCAATTCAAGCTAATGCAGCAGTTATATTTAGTACAGTAGATAATGAGTCACCTTTTGAAAGAAATATAATTTCATTTTAAAAAGTTAATATATTTAAAATATCTCTGTTTTGGATTCATCATTAGATCTTTTCGCATATCAACAAATTTTTCATACGGTGATAATGCGTGTGATATTAATATTGCTCATAATACACCAGCTAAATTTAATTCAGGAGCGCCCAGAAATAAAGTAACCATGTTTCAGTATGCAGCTTACCAACTTGCAATTAGAGAATTATTCAGCATATTAAACCATTCACAAAAATTATTTCTGCAGTGGATAGTAGTTATGTATGTGAAAATAGAGGGTTCACATTTACATTCCATTCGACAAAATCAAACAATTCTCAAGTCTGAAGTTTACAACAATTCAACAGACTACTTAGAATCTAATATCAATGTTAGTAATGTTGGCCGTAGAGTAATTTTACCATCTTCATTTAATGTATCTCCAAGAAATATGTATCAGAATTATTTAGATACAATGTCAATTGTGAACATTTTGGAAAACCTTCTTTATTTATAACAATGACGTGCAATCTAAGTTGGCCCAAATAGTTAACAATATTGGTGTCGGTGAAACTGCTAATTTTAGACCTGATATTATGGTGCGTGTATTTTAGTCAAAATTAAAAGCATTCATTGAAGGCCTTATACAAAACAACACATTTGGTAAAGTTGAAGCTCTTATTTATACAATTGAACTTAAAAAAAGAAGATTGCCTCATGCTCATATTGTACTGACTTTAAATGAGCAAGATAAATTTGTTAATGCTTCTGATGATGACAATATTGTATCTGCAGAAATTCCGAACATCCATACACATTCAACTTTATATGAATATATTGTAAAACATAAGATGCTTGGTCCATGCATAGTACTTAATTCCAATTCTGTATGTATAAGAGAAGATAAATGTATTAAAAAATACCCAAAACAATTTAAAGAATGAACATGTGAATAATTAACATCAAAAATATTTACAGAGCAATATAACTAATCTAAACACAATAATTAAATAACCCTATTCCTCGTGGCATGGTGCCAAAAACGCTGGCTGCATTTCCTTGCTGAATGGTTATACTTAACCTTTGGGCGAGGAAAGAACCAGCCCTCTTGTCGCCAGTCACAACATTAATTTTATGA
>JAOCPS010846700.1:0-18887 GCA_025505425.1 Graphium colonna
AGTTGCAAATTAGGCTAAGTTACGATTTGTCCAAATTGTGTAACTTTGATAGCTCATTTGCTCGCTTCCACTGATCTATTTAAAGCGAGTGCTCGTGTAATGATTTCTTCTCATTCTTTTTAGTCGTTTTTGGATAATAAAGGGTTTTATTATTTATTTTTTCTTATTATTTACATTTAATGGTTATAAACTTTAAATAATACAGTGATGGTAAAAATAGCATTTTGTCTTTGTAAAGCTCAAACGTTGGTAAATGCCTAAATCCTCCAGACGACCATAAAATAGTGAATTCCTCCCGACAGAATTACGGCCATGGAGTAGACTAGATTGGTTCTACTCCGAGGTCAACCGACTGCGTAAGAGATATTATAATTACTTTACTCACATAGTCCGCTGGGACAGATATCTAACACGGCCGTAAGAGATCAAGCGTCCGACGCATGGATAATCTCTTTTTTCAGGCAATCGGGTAATCAGTCCGCATGTCCCTAACGCCCTAACTACAACATGAAACAAAAACACAAAGTAATTGTTCCTCCCTTGGATTCGAACCTGTGACCTGATTTTAGAGCAAGGACCACTAGATCACCGAGGTGGTAGAACACCAAAAAAGGCCGACCATAAAAAAAAAACAAAGAAGCGTTTGTGTTTTAATGTTAAGCGAGAACATAGTAATAGTTTCAAGGAAAAGTTCTTTACAGGAATGGGATGAAAATAAAAAAGAAATAAAAAGTCGTCTGCTCGTTATTCTGAGAATTGAATACCGAAAGTAATGTTCTAGAGTTTTCTTAAAATTCATAAGGAGAAGATGGATCTCGCTTATTATTTACAAGCACAATGATGGTAATAATAAGCGAGATACATCTTCTCCTAGGAATTTTAACAAACTAAGTAGCTTTGTATTGAGATATAGACTTATGTTTTGTCTGTTTTCCATTTATCATTTAATAGTTTGTTGGGAGGTTAAATTACTATCACCATTTGAATTTAAATTTTTTCGTCTAAAAAGGTATTGTTCATTGATATAAAAAAGTATGTCATAATTTCCTCCTCTTATTTTTCCATTCCTCACACAGAAAATGTGTATTGCGTGGGTTCATGACGATCGCTTGAGATTTAAATACCAAACAAACTTACTTTCGTATTCATACATATAATTACGAAAAAATGGTCTTTAGAACAAATGCCTCTAGTTACCCATACCTTCACAGATTCCAATTACTTTTCGTGTTCTTTTCCATCCAAAGGTTGCCTGGAAGAGATTGCTTTTAGTAATCAGGTAGCCCTTTGTACAACCTAATATTAAGATCTACTTGTCTATGTAATTTTCTTCTTTATTTTATTTGTTGTGTGCAATAAAGGATATTTTATTTATTCTATTTATCATTAATTAAATTGTAAATTACCAATGTCCGTACATAAAAAATATTTATAATCCTTATAATATATCCTTAAAAGCCGTATTTCTCACGGGAACAGAAGTTAATACGTTTTCTAGCATTGTAGTCTATCTTTCTGTGTATATGTTTGTATATACGTCACGCGGAGACTATTAAGCGGAATTAGATACGGTTTTTACAGTCATATTGTTGTAGGTCTTATTTTAATTATGGTATGTTTCATGTTGACACTGTGAATAATAGCTGAGGAATATATTTGCTTAGCGAATAGAATCAACAAAATTTAATATCTTTAGACAATTCTATAAAACCGTTTAATTAGCAATATTCCGCGACGCATGCTTATGCGTGTGCTCACATATTTGCTTGCAGGTTGTTAGGGGATTTTTTCTCGGATTTCCGCGAAGTAACGTATGATTCTATTAATTATCTCTTTAGAAGTGGAAGTTAGTGAATGAATATTTTCGATGATTTTGATTTAAAAAAGAAATTAGTGGATCCCATTATTAAAAAAGTTGTATGAGATTACCTAGTAACTATGTCCTTCTGAATAAAGAAAAAAAAATATTGAAAATCGGTTTTACAGCTTGTAGAGAAATCAGGTCACATACATTAAAAAACACACACACACACACAGAACCTCCACCTATTTGAAAATGGTCTTTGGATACGATTTTAATCGTTTCATATAAATCTCTAAGAATTGCAAATACAACTGCGGACAATAGCTAGTAACCCGTAATACGATTTTAATCAACGAACTATTTGCGTTTCAACCTTAATTGTGACTACAATAACAGTTTCTAGGAATAGATTTTCATATAAAAGAGATATCTTTATGGGATCGAAAGGTTCATTCGTTATTCTGCGAATTTAATATTGTAAATGAATCTTGAAGACTTTTATTAAATTCGCTGCATTGTTATCGTTTTAAGATGTAAGATAGATTTGTTCCCTGAATTTTTACCACCCTAACATATATATTAATATAGTATAAGTACTAGTTTTGGACTTTGGCTTCGGACGTGTCAATGTAACCTACATTTTATATTAACTTTTTTTTGTTTTACATTAGGCTTAGTTATTTTAAAATTAAAATTTGTCGAATTTTCCTATTCTTTGTTCAGTAAAACTTTATAATCTTTTGTTTTCAAATACCGTCAACGTATGTGTGTTAAGACTTCCAATAATCATACTTTCGTATTTGTAACCCATTTCAAAAAAGGAGATGGTTTTTTATTGTAACGCGGGAAATGTCTCTATTCACTTCGCCGTCCGTGCTGCGGGGGCAGCAGGGAGAGTCTCATGTGAGGATCTCAGCCAAAAAGGGGTGGGGGCATCCTTCACATTGTGCGCGGAAGATCCCCCGACCTGCTGCGCGTGGTCTAGTGCTACCTACCTACAACCGCGGCGTACTGTGCACGCCGGCGGCCCCTCGCTCTGGCCCTGCGGGGCGGCAGTATTTCGCCTGCCCGCACGCAACGGATTATTTTTTTTTTTATTTGGAAAATACGAGGTATAGTTACGAGATGCACTCATATGACTTTCATGAAAATCCGTCCAACAGTTTCTTTTTTAAACGAAAATAATTGAAAAAATTGTTTCGTGAACCTCGACTTCTAAGGGTGTTTGAATACGATTTCGTTGTTTTCTGTACATGTTGTAACTGTTAATATTAGTTTCTATTAGGTTATAAATAAAATAGAAACAGAATTGTGTCAGGCGCTTCTCTTGATTTGTCCCCGTAAAACTCGTGAATAAATTGATAATTCGTTTTGCATCCTTTTAGGGTTGTTGTGCCACAAAATGTTTTCACCAACTACCTGGTAATTTAACAGTTAATCAAGAACCCTTGTTACTTCCTTGTCCGTGTGAAATGTCACCTTTTATGTGTTTAATTTACTGAATTTATAATCGCAGTACTAAACCGGAGATGTATAGCTGTAAACGCTGAGCTTACTGGGCTGTGATTATAAGATGTTGTTTATTAAAATAATACTCATCACACAAGTCGGTATCGCTCACTCTACTTAAAAGGCAACATCGGCTTCCACTTACTACACCTCCACAACACTATTCCCGGTCTTGTTTCAAGCAAAGTCCGCAAACAATCTGTGTTAATCTTCGTTATTAAGGTAAGTCTGCACGTGCCGTTTTCGCGCCATTGCATCGTCTCGGGACCGTTTCCCGCCATTTTGCTGGCGTCGATTGCACGCGTTCGGAAATCTTTTACACCGCGTCGAATGCAACTATTTTATTGAACGATGCAATTTGTGCCTAGATTAAACTCAGAGTATTTAATCGTATCTTCAAACTGACGGTGGTCACTGTAATATTATGGATAATTATTTCGCAAGCGAGTTGACGCTACACCTGATATTAAGTTAGGAGGTCACCCATAGACAAAGAATTGAATGCTAGCCTTAAATATTGAAAAGAATTAATAAGGTCTTTACGAAGGATGAGTTAGAAAATTATTTAGAATATTGAAAGGAAAAGAGTGGGAAAAGAAAAGACAAGAAATGGGTTCCCGGAAATCCGAAGCCATATTATGCTGTCTTTGTAATTGTGGTGATAATAAAAAATTATATTATTTAAGTAGCCTTAAATCATAAAGCGCTGTATAGAAAATTATATATGTATATAGATTTCTAGATAATATATTTTATTCATATTCAGTACGAGGGAGCTTATCTATAATAATGTGTGGAGTTTATCTATAATAATGTGTGGAGTTTATCTACTAAAACACTCATTGTCTTCTATCACTTGGAAGAAAAAGGGAAGAGAGTTTAGAATCTACAGAACTTGGCGTCACTGTTGAGCTCTTTGTGCCGTGCACAAAGCAAGAAGGAGGGAATTCTCATCTCGGAACTTTCTATTTTCTTTCTGTTCAATCGGTTATGTAAATACCCCACACTCCATAAGCCGATTCAGAAAAAAATATCGTATATTATACAAGATACATGGAGGGATTCGGGTAAGATATATGCCCAGCAGTGGGACAGTATAGACCATTAAAAAGTTGTAAATTATATAGTCAATCTGTTTTCATTCATGTTTCAGCTAAAGAAGTCATATGTTTTTTAAATCATAGCAACTGAAAAAATGTGTCACGATTGAAGTTTTATCAAGAGTTAAATTATTAATCTTATTCCTATCCACAAACGAGTATGAATCTATTTTTAGGTGTGTTGTATTATTTAATAGTGTTGTACTAATTTGTTAATTTAAAAATAGCAGAATTTAGGATGTAAGCAACATCTTAATATCGAATTTGAACAGGGAATTCGTACTTGCAGGCAAAAATTTGTAATTACTATGTTGTAATTTCATGTCGATTAAAGGGATTTGTTTTTTAATTTCCTCATAAAAACATTCTTGCGATCCTTAAAAGGTAGAATTAATTGATATTTGTATTTCGTATGTCATATGTCAAGCAAAACTCACAGTATACTTCTGACCGCAAATATTAAAAACTAAATTAAAATACTACGAAATAATTTATGTTGATTATGAACCTTCTGAATTTCTGCTTGTAAATTACGTATCGTTGGTAAAAGTTCAGTTATATCTTCTCTAAAATTATTTAATATTTACTTACTTGCGTATGAAGTGTATTTAAGGTATGTATAAGTTACTTTGTTCAGGAATTTTACTATGTAGAACCTGTCCCTTTTTGGTACTCTTTTTTTATTTTAAACCATAAAGTTTTCACATCTACGGCTACGTTTTCCCGGGGAAGAACCACCGCTAAACAAGGAACATCAACAGGAAGACGATGGATCACAGATCAGTGTGGTGTTATAACAGCACAGCTATTAGCTGTGCTGTTATAACACCACACTCTTCTGGCACATCATTTGACATAACAAATGGCGTTAAGCAAGGCACCCTTGAAGAGATTTTAAGTTACTTATAGTATTACGTGAAACGAAAGGTTTAGTTATCGCTGGCAAACGTTTACCAAATCTTAAATTTGCTAATGACATAGTTTTATTTACCCCGTCAGCACCTGAACTTGAGCTTATGCTCCATGACCTGAGAAATGCAAGTCAAAGGGTTTACTTTTAATAAAAATACACAGTTAATGACGAACAGCACAAAACAATATGTCGATGAGTATACATACTTCGGCCAGATAGTTTCTTTTCACAACCGGCAAGACAAAGTAACTGCTGGAAAAGTTACTGGTCCATGAAGGTACTTATGAAGGGAGATCTTTAAATCTCCCTAAAACGGAAACTCATTAACATGTGTATCCTACCCATTCTTACCTAAGGTGCACAAACATGGTCCCTTACCAATATTCAAAAGACCCGCCTTAAGGATTGCCAAAGAGCAATGGAACGTAGTATGCTAGGGATAAAAAGACTGGACGACGTTAGAAACACCACACTACATTTCAAGACAGGAGTTACAGATGTTGCCTTAAAATCTGCCAAACTAAAACGGGAATGGGCTGGTCATATTAGTCGAATGCACCCGGATAGGTGGGCGAAAGTTGCCATCGAGTGGATACCTTCGAGCAGTCGGCTCCGTGATCGGCCGCCAACACGATGGTGTGATGAGCTCAGAAAAACTGCCAAAAGCTGGAAAGAACTAGCCCAGGACAGGAATAAATGTTAGGAATTGGGGGAGACCTGTGGCCAGCAGTGGGACAACACAAGTTAAAAAAAATGTGTAGGGATAACGCTGTTGATACTTATGCAGGTTAATTAAAATTATTCTATTCTAATTATTGTAAAGAATTATTGTTTAAAAAAAGCAACTGCTGAGTTTCTCTCCCACTCTGCTCAGTATAATCGGCAATCAAATTTGTATAGCATAAAACTAATATTGTATTAAAAGAAGAAGAAACGAGAAAGATAAATATTGAAAACACCTTGAATTGTGAAAACTCATTAAAAGCAAAAACATATTGTTTCATATCAAAGTCGAAGCGCAACAACGTAATAATAAATTTAAAAAAGCAGCGCACTTGCATACGATTATAATGAATATCAGAGAAAGTGTTTCCGAGCAATTGTAGTTAGTTGTCCGAGTAAATTTGGGCGAAACGACACTGGACCCTGAGCACTGGACCAACGTCCCGATTATAAAAACTGTAAACATTAAAACACGACTATCAACCATTTGTCTGCGGAAAATACTTCGGTCACATGACCCAAAATGGCGCCACCTGTATAGAAAGCGGATGGTAGGAAGAAGTGGAGAAATATCGTTAAGCAGATTGTATCAAACCGGGATCCTCAGGAATGAGGAAATGACACGAATAAAGAGAGACAGTGTTCCCATAATTAATATTCGCCTACAACTTATACCAGATTTTTTTTATAATTCAAACATTGAAAATATTTGTCGTTCTTTACAAAATTTTAGTTAAAATTAAAATCATTGTAACATAGTGGCAAATCCTATTAGTTATGAATATCTTGAACAACCAAAAGGTAAAAACCTTTTTTTATAAAAAAAATACGATTTTCATCTAAGGCAAGAATTTAATATAGAAAAGTTTAAAAGAAATAATAAAAGCAAAAGGCAAAGGTGTCTTTGGAAAAAAGCAAATTATTGCATCTTGTTTCGATATAATTTATTCAAATGTAGATAATTTGTAGCGTTCTTAGAAATTGTAAATTAAATTGCGTCTATCAGTAAGTCAATGATTAAAAACAGCTGATGACAGTTTCGTCATAATATTTTAGTTTTATAATAAATACCGAACGTGTTCTTGTACTTTCAAGCAAATTATTGCATCTCTTTTCTACATATATAATTTATTGAAATAAACATATTTATTAGAAATTCTAAATTGCATCGTGCCTTTGTCAAACGTTACAATTATAAAAAAAGTTCAGATTTTTAAACATTTTGGTCGAAGTTTAATATATAATTTTGACCATTGACATTTATTTTCTTCAATTTCTGTGATACTATAATTTGTAATACTTAATATTTTTCTAATTTGCATAAGAAAGATTATAAAATTAGAAATCCAAATTTAAACTCACCGAAAAAATTATATCAATTCATTTTTTATTATTGGAAAAAAACATTTAACTTTCATGCAACATATATATATAAATAAAATACAATAAAACAATTATATAGACACTATTATATGAATATATACATACAGACATGCAAACATAAATACATAAACATATACATACAAATATACACACACGCACACACACACACACACACACACACACACACACACGCGCGCGCGCGCACACACACGCACACACATGTGTGTGTGTGTGTGTGTGTAAATATATATATTTGTTTTATGTTATACATATACTACATATTTGCTTATAACCAGTGGAGAATAAGTTTTGCCTAAATATCTTTGAGCAGGTGCTGGCGAACCTTACTTTTGAATATAGATTGACTAAGCCATCCTGATCTCGTGAGGTAGGTCATTTCACAAGCGAACAGCTTGTATGAAAAAATATAAATGTGTGTAGTCAGAACGGTGACGAAAACATTGAAAAAGACGATTATGCGTTGAGCAAAGATTTTTGTTGCCGACTTCGCATAAATACCGAAAGTAAGAAGATATGTAAGTAGGTGTAGTTGAGGAGTCTAAGAAAGAATAAAGAGAAGTGAGTGCTCGTAAAGAGCGTCGTTGGTGAATAGGTAGTCACTGAAGTTGAGCACGGTATAAAGACAAGTGGTCAAATTTACGAAGATTGTAAACGAATCGAATGCAGTTATTCAGAAGTCAGTCAAGTTTATTCAGATGATCTGCATTCAGGTTAAAGTAGCATACGTCACCATAGTCGATCAAAGGGAAAACTAAAGCCTGCACGAGCGTTACTTTTGTTGGCATCGGCAAAAAGTTTTTAAGCCTATAGAGGCATCTCATGGTATCGGTGACTTTTTGACTTACACTAGCGATATGAGAGTTTCAGCTTAGTGTTTTGTCGACATTCAAACCAAGGTTTTTGACATTTTGGTTGATAGGAATGGGAGAGCTGTCAAAATTAATTGGTAAAAGTGGGGCTAAATCCACCTTTGCCGAAGATCGCAAACTGCCAACCAATATCGCTTGCCAAACTGCCAATCAAAGCGTTAACAGCTGACTCAAACCTATCAGACCAACTCCTAATAGCATTTAAGTCATCGTTAATCTTATGGAAAGCATCCTTGAGACTATCTATTCCTGCTTGAGCATAAATTAGCAGATCATCAGATTATGGATGACACACATACCGAACATCGTTTGAAAGAAGGTTAATGAAAACATAAAATATAAGTGGAGATAGAATACCGTCTTGAGGGACGACGCATTCAATATTAAGCCAGCTTGATGAGGATTCATCAATAGTTACTGATTGCTGGCTCCCTCGAACATAAGAAGAGTACCATTCCAGTACTTCGTCAGAGATCTTAAAATAGGAGAGGACAGCTAGATGGATCTCGTGACTGACGGTATTGAAGGCATTGGAGAAGTCAATTAGCACCAATAAAGTGACTTTAGTGTTTTCCATGCCTTCCCTAATATCGCCAATCACTTTAAGGAGGGCTGTTGTGGTACTATGGCCTGGTCTAAATTCTGAATGATATGGGCTTATTAAGTTGTTTCCAAACACAAAGCTGGAAAATTGTTTGAAAACACATGACTCTAGTACCTTGGAAAGAAAGGATAAGACAGATGGGTCGGGAATAAGCGAGATATGATGGACTGGTGCATTTTGGAGGTGGGCGTACAAAAGCTTTACGCCATGAAGAAAAAAAGGATCCGGTATTCAAGAAAAAAATTATGATATGGTTGATTGCTGAAAGTAGATAATGTACCTTCCGCGGGGGCAAGACGGGTTATGTCGGACTATCACCGACTAAAATCTCCACGTTGTTCCACCTCGGCGCATATAGGCAGGGCCACGGGAAAACTTACGCAAACTTCCGCAACCCCACCAGCGCTGGCCACCTAAGCAGCCCCCCCTCGGGGGCAACCCTTTATCCTTCCGGGTAAGGCGCACCGGACGAAAGAGTGTGCCTTCCTACTGGGCCTCGTTGTAATGGACGACAAACTCCCCCGAGTAAGCGCCCGAGGCCTTAGGAGCCAGGAGAGCAAGTACCAACGAGCAAGAAGCCTCCCGGTTCCCGCGGCGGATACGGTGCAGGGCTCCACCGCTCACCCGGATTCGGCTGCAGAAAGCAGAAATCCACACCCGCGGCCCCTCCATGCCGCATCTGCCGGCGGTGTGGCCCCGCCAAGTCACGGGGAATAGGGAGAGCGGCTTACGATCTACTGACACTCCTCTTCCCCCGCGACTCCCTCTTCGTTGCAGAGGCCAGGGGACAGTGGCCGAAAGTTCAAGGCCACCTGGCCCAACAGACACGGACCAGGGGCGACAGCAGACGCATCTGCCATCCACCTGACCCCGCAACCCCTCCAGCACACATCAAAGGTGGGCTCCACGAGCCCACCTCGAGCGGCCCTCTCGGCCGACTGTTCCTCACCGGTCGGCCATGGGTTCCTCTTAGCTTCACCGCGGGTTGCAACAACCCGCGGCTACTAAGCCCCACCGCCACGACAGGGCGGGAACCCGGTCGGAGGGGACAAAATATTTTCGATTCAGTAGAGAACGTAATATATTTTTTCTATTCTCTTGGCTTGTCGGCTTGCCGGATGGCGATGCCGATTACGTCTCTTTTCAATCCTAAATATATATATATATATACTTTTATGCTCAATCCTAAAAATAATAGCAAATCTCCCTGTTCCTCCTCCCAATGCCGTGTTCGTGGAAAACAGTTATCACTTGGAAAGATACCAAAATTTTTGTTTACAAGCATCTTGCTTTAAAAATTTGTAAGAAACAAGGTACAAATTTGACGTTAAGTGACATATGTTTCAATAAGACGAATTAATTTCCGTCAAGAAAATATAAAAACTTACGCAAATATTTGCAGTAGATATGCGTGTGCAGCATTCGAGTGCCACTCTTAGAGCGCACGGCGGTAGATTTAAGTGATCTGGTAAATAGAAGAAGTACACGGTGGCGGGAGTTTATTAATTTTTATTAAGTTTCTTAGAACAAAGTAGGAAAAATTCTCCATTTCAGTTCATAACATTTGACAGCAAATTTTATAGATTATTACTTGAACGAGTAGATTATTCTGTTATATCCTAAAACCTATGCAACGTTTTTTAAGCTTGCGTACACTGACTATAGCTAGAAATATCCCTTTCTCTCTACTAATGGAATTAACCTAGTGCCATTTTCCTGTTAAAAGTATAAAGGCCGCCTCCGCTCGCATATTCCGTAAACCTTCAAACATTGTATCGGTCGCGCGTAAAAGCGCTTCAAGCGGTGCAATTTATATGAAGAATTTCAGCGTGCGTTATATGACAATAAGGCTTCGTCACTACATTGGTATTTAAATCGCGTGTTAAAATATTCTGTAACAACGAGTTTTTAAGAGGCTAAGTAATGTGAAGAGATTTTTGTCTTTATATCTCTTATAATAATCATATCTGTCCTTATTTTCTTGTAAAATAAACTCATACTCATATTGTGTTAAATATTGCAAACACGGAGGAAATTTAAGTAGAAGCCGCTGGGCTCTGCTAGTATGATATAATTACACATACACATACTACTTGGTATTTTACGCTTATCATTTAATACACGATTAACTGACATAACAGCCTCCGTAGCCTAGTGATATGGGCCCTTGCTTTGTAATCCGGAGGTCGTGGGTTCGAATCCCACGGAGGGACAATGGCTTTGTGTTGTTATTTCTTGGTTGGATTAGGGCAATGCAGGCTGATTACCCAATTGGCTGAAAAGAAAGATGATATATGCGTCGGATGGGTAGTAAAAAGTCGGTCCTGCGCCTGATCTCTCTCTGGTCGTGTGGGTCGGAAAAATGAGCTCAGGTGACCGTAAAGTAAAATAAAAGTGAACAGAAATGTCTAAATAAAAAAAATATGGATACAATACGAAACAAAATGTTCTTTTATTAAACTTACTCTTACTTGCGATTCCCTTTGGATGTGTTTTATAAATGGAGTCGGGGAGAAACGATAAATGTATTATTTCAAATTACTTTTACGAAAATATCTGATCATTTAAATATGTACCATATACTTGAGGGTAATAGGTACATAATAAAGAAATAAGAATAACTAAGGAAATTGAGCCTGATATGATGATTAATATAAGTAGGTATAATTGGCAAAAAAATTATAACAATGCATAAATTTAATCTCATTTATGACCTATAGATTCAAAAATGCGAATTTTCTACAATTTTTTTAGAAAGAAAGACAAACGAGCAGACGGTTAACTTGATGATAAGTGATCCCGTCGCCCATAAACATAGGCAACATCCAGAGAGTCATAGACATGGATAGAATAGGTAAATTGGATAGGATGTGTTCGGGATTAAGGATTTGGAGGGAAAAGGAGTGGGAAAAGATAAGAATAGACATGGCTTCCCCAAAAGTCATGCATACTTTATTTTATGCCGACTTTATAAAGATCGGTGCTTCCCTCGGTGAGCGTTGCCTTAGAAGTGAAGCAAAAGCTGTAAAAATATGTTATGCTTTACCATCTGGTAAACGTATGTAATATTAATGTCCTATTGGCCAAATTTTGGCAACAGCGGCCATTCGATCAGAGATTTGTGGGTATCGATAAATGCTTAACATCGGGTACACTGTGCACGGAATTGTTACGTCTTCTTACTAAAAAATATTTACGTTATCAGAGTTATAAAAAAAAGTCAATTTCTACTTAGATCAACAAAAAAAATATTTTATTTTCAAGTCCTCCACAAAAAGTTTAAAATATATTTGAGCATGAAGAAATGACTTAAAAGTATTTTTAAAACAATTGAAATTTTGAAAGAGATATACATGTGACTGATGAGTAACAAATTATTTTAAAGGAGAGCATTCTATATTCCAATGGCACCATATCTATGTGATAAATTTAAGTACATATTTTTCAACCGGATTTTTCAATAAATACATAAAATGCTGGTCCTCGGCGCTGTGCTCGATCTGCACGCGCGACAGGTCGTTAACCGTCCGAGCGCTACCATGCCTCTCCAGCCAATTACGATTCCCATATATGACATCTTCAAGTTTAATACTTGAATATGCCATATAAGTGACTTACCAGTTGTGTTGTATATAGAGCGAGTGGGTAACTAAAACTTACTATAATTTCTTTGCAACGTCTACCTATAGTAGAACGATGATAATGATAGTATGCCTGAATGACAAGTGACACCGGGACGTTAAACACCTCAGTTATATAACAAGATTCCTTATTGTATAACTGAGATGTTTAACGTAAAGTATTCAATAAGTCACGTGAAAAAAAAATAACCAAACTGCAATATAATCCGTAGGGTTTGAAATGTCGAATATTCGCGTCTCAAAAATGAAATTTCTTTTTTTGTTCATTGTTGTATTTAAGCTGTAAACAATATGCTGATTTGATGTTGAATTTTTGCAAGTTCGTTGAACTTAATCGTTCTTAATCTTTATTTTTAAAATTGTAGTTTGATGTTATATGAATACGCTACAGTTCTATTTTAGGTTTGGAAGATTCACTTATTAATGTGACTTATGTAGATTTTTACGATTGTATTGTTTATTACGATTAAATCTTAAAAGAACCTTCCGTTCTGGCTGTTTATACGGCCTCACCTGCATCAATAATATCTTTGGACGTGTTATATAAACACATGTCCCATTGGTTTATTACAGAAAAATCCGAGAACGTGGAAACATAGCCGTGCATACGTACACATTAGCCGGGCTACCATAATCTTTGTATCCAATTAATACGCCTTCAATTTTATTCTTAATGCCATATAGAAACATATCCAGACCAGTTCCACATATTACAAAGTAAAATATAGGCACGCCATATGTTTTATTTATCTCACTAATTATTCTCTTTTCATAAATGAAATATGTTGTTACAAACATTTGATAATAATAAAATTCTTGATACTTTACAAAAATAAACGTTAGCAACTTATCTTATTTGACGTAAACTTTATAAGCTTTTTTTATTAGGCAATGTATACAAAGAATTTTCTTCAGTGGATTTAAAATCGTCACTGATATCACCATTGGACAACTTCATTAGCGCATCGATTTCAAAGCGATCGACATCAATTTAAGTTAAGGCTAGACCTTTAAGAACTTTCCAATGTTTTGATGAGCCAAAATATTGCTGAGTTGTTCTATGAGTTAATAAAAAATATGAAATGGTTCGCTTGGTAGTGAATAATGTCATATACCCTTTACAATAACAATATGCAAAGGATAGGGGGCCGAAATTATTAACTATATGCATTTATAACCGAACGAACCCAAACTATTATGAGATTAGACTGGCATGTTTATCGAAAGCCTGATACTCATTAGGCCTTAGGTCCCTATGAAATAATAAAAGGCATCCAGGCAGGTCCAGATAAAGATGGAAGATGGTATGATGAAATATAATAAGACCATAATCAACTCCAATAGCATCACAGTACGTAAGAACAGTGAAGGTGAAGAGGTGGAGAGAGACCATTGTCCGCCTATGGGACACCAATTGCACAGCTTAAGATCATAAAAAATATGTAAATAATTAAAACAAACCAATTAATCTGTCATTGTCATGAAAATCTTTTTATTTGCCAGGTTATATAGAATAACATTTTACATCCAATATTGTGGTTTTCTATAGCCGATGGTAATATTTTATGAAGCTAGTCTGTTGGTAAGCAAAATAACTGCCTACATATATTTAAATCACAACCATCTTCTTTTAATTTAATTAGTAGTTCAGAAATAAATTTTGACTTGAATATCGCAAAACGATCTCGTAATTCTTGAAATACTTATACGCGTGTTTTTATAAAGCGCCCATATTTCCGTCAAGAATATAGAAACGAAAGCAAAGGGGCTATTAACTGCCACAGTCGTGTGCCAATGTTTGAGCGCACGGTGTAACTAGGTTCCAAAAGGCCGCTCGTTTATTTCGCGGATTTTTCCGAGAGTTTTCATTCGGATCAATATAAAGATATAATCAGATCTTTACGGCTTCGAAAGTAGGTCAATTGACGCTTTTTATTGCTACAGAATCAAAACTAAAATATACTAGCTTACATGTAAGGTTATATAATGGAATATAAGCTTCTCCTTTCCCTCATCTTTTCTTTCTATTTTTTCTCATTTTTCTTCTTCTTTATTCTCATTTTTCTTCTATTGCCATTATAAAAACATGTATACTAAGATGTTTAGTTGTCTAACGTATTGTTTAGTTTAGGATTGTTGTAAATTGATTTATAAACCATACAGATTTTTCCATTTTAGTAACTTAACAATTCTGTATTCTGTAAAACGAACTGAAGGATACATTTGCGATTATTTAATTTTTCTTCCTAATAAAATGTTATGAAATGAAAGCTGCAGTATACACTTTATGACTTCAAGTCTTCTTACTATTTTTTTTATTTTATTCTAACAAGAATCTACAGAACACAGTAATTCTAATATACTAATTACAGATTCTTAAATTGTAACTTATAATATTAAAACATTTGAGGATACATATCTTACAACGTAAAAGTAATCTTGAACAAAAACTTTACAACCATATAAAGCACCAATTATACCTACTCTTAACTCGTTAATGTATATGAATGTGCGAGTGTGTATGGGTTTTTCTAAAATAATATATTTCTATTACCACGTGTAATCTGTAAGAGATTTACCAACTAGATAGATGATGTTACAGTGCAAAAATATACGAGCACTTGTGTTCCCTCTTCCTAAACATAGAATTTGACATGCCTAAGGGTGAGAGAGATCAAATATAAGATCGATTTATTACTTGCCCCCATTGGGTATTGACCTTAACCAACTAATAAATAATAATAACTTAACTGCTAACAAGTTAACTGCTTCTCGATGTGAGATTTTCGATCTCCCAGGATCATCGCAAGAGTTTCATGTTAATATATTAGAATGTAATAAATAAAATCCCTTTAAAGACATAAAACAGAAGAAATTAACCGTGTTTCAGAGTTTAAATAAGTCTTTAAGTTACCATATTTTATATTACTAACGTCTATGGATCATGGTCTGTAATAAAGAATAAATAAATAAATAAATATTGTCATAAGTTTCTATACCGCAAAGTGATAAAAAGTTAAAGCTAATTGCGTTTAACTTAAACATTTTCACTGAGACTCTAAACAGATTATTGAAGGTAAAGATGCTGTACTATATCTTAATTGTGTTTGAAGGTAGAATATTTCTTACACTTACTATAAATAGAAATATTCCTTCCTTGATACTGCTTTAGTTAACCTAGTGCCAGTTCCTCGTTGAAAATACAAAAGTCGCTTCGCTCGCATATTCTGTAAACCTTCAAACATTATTTTTATTGTCACAGGTAATTGACGAGGAATGGAATTTGCAAACAAAGCGCTTCAAGCGCTACTATGTTTATGAAAAACTTGCGCGTGCGTTAAATGAAATTAAAATAACAAGTGTACTTACAACAGAAGATGGCTTGGTGGCTAAATTAGAATTTTTATTGATAATAAAAACGTTCTGTTTCAATGTTTTTTTAAGAAACTAAGTAAAATGAATCTTTGTAAAGTCGGCATAAAAAAAAGTATGCATGACTTTTGGGGATGCTGGATGGCCATGCCTACCCTTTTCTTTTCCCATTCCTATCCTTTCTAAATTCCTAATCATGACTCCATCCTATGCAATAAACCTATTATAGGAGAGCGTTATCAACCTGGGAGATCAGGCTCCCAGTTTGACAACGCACTCGCAACTCTCCAGATGTTGCGTTTGTCTATGGGCGACAGGATCGGTTACCATCAGGTGAACCATCTGCTCGTTTATCTTCCTTTCCATAAAAAATTAGATTTTTATCGTTAATTACTTGAACAAAATATGCACTCTTAAATTTATCATCTTTGTATGGAATCAGACATCATTGTCACCATCGACAGCTTTTACAATCACATCTAACATGAATAGTGTTTTAACACTAAATATTCTACAGTAAAAGTAATTATTTTAATATTTTTGTTTATTTGGCATCTTCACATCAAACTGGTATAAAATTACTAATGGTTGTCTTCTGTGTTTGTCTTAATCTTTATGAAACTATTTAAGGATGCATAGATCTTCGTGAAAATAAGATTTACATACAAAATAAAACCTTTCAAACCGAATAGACTGCATACGAATCGGTGGAAATGCGACGGAAAACCGGGGAAAACTTTATTGTTGACGAGAAAGTAATTGGAAACTTACTACGGAAGGTACATAATTCTGTGCAATGTGCATTTGGAATTTTACAGGAATTGGCTTGTTAAGAGATTATACACCTGTTCTGTGGAAGTTTCTCGAACGGAATATAATTTGCTTCGATTCACTTCTTCGATCGAGAAATGCCGCATTTCCCGAACGTTTTGAATATTTGATTTCGCTGAATTTGAACAATGCAAATTCGTTTTGGCGTGTATGACGTTACGGTATGGAAAAGTTTGAGTATACTATTTTAGCAGTAAAAAAATTATATATTTCAGTTGGAGTATAGAATACTTGATAATGGTTTACTTTATAGTGTGTTACATACAATCCAAGCCTAAAGCTTACTTTGGCGCATCAGCCTCCCACAAGACCTATTATGTCAAAAATTTACATGTATTAACTTACTTTGATTGATGTGTATTGTATAAAAAAATATTATTCAAAAATATATATTAAGAAACATAAGAAGTGAAATGTACATTACGGATGTGATACAATCTTATTTACAAAGTTATGTACAATTTTAAATTATTCTAAAGACTGTAAAACTGCTATTATTTTAAGAGACTTCAAGGAGAAAGTACTTTTCGTTAGCTTAAATCTTCTTTTAGTCTTATCAATCCTATACGCTGAAAATTGTTAATTTAAAAAATAAAATTGCGTAATAAAATAAATTTCCTAAATTAAATAATTTATACACATAAAATTTTACTTATGTACTTTACTTTATTTTTTAACTACCCGCCAATTAGTACGATATTAGAACCTGTTGCGCACTCAGGCCACATACCATATGTCTAATAGACCTATTAATTATTTCAGAGTGCCTAATACATTAACATTCACACTACATTACCCTTTTCACTTCTATACATATTATGTTCTGTGATCGTACTTACTTTTATTTCAATTGTACAGTAAATTGTTATGAGTTAATGTCGGTACTAAAATTTATAAAACTATGAGTAACAGCCCATTTACAAGTTGTCCGACTACTGGGCAAAGACCTGCTTTAGACAGAGGATAAAGGATATTATAGCAATGCTTGAACTTCATATATCTTAGAAATATTTTTTTACTTCTCAAATATGCAGGTTCTCTCGCACTGTTTTTTTCGCCATGGAGCATGTGGTAAATTCCTTGTATTAGCACTTAAAATTGCAATGAGTATATTACCAATCCCATTGGCGTCGGCACCAGGGTTTTAACTCAGGGTCGTCTTGAGTAAATAGAGTATATAATAAACTGAGCTCTCAGCTCTTTACTGCTACGGATAAAGTTGTTAATTTATTAATAGTATGTTATACTTTTAAAGTTGCTAGGCTGTGAATTTTTTTATGGAAAGTTTGACAGACAGGCAGACGGTTCACCTGATGGTAAGCGATCCCGTCACCCATGGACAGACGTAACATCTAGAGAGTCACGAGTGAGTTGTCAAGCTAGGAATATGCCTAACTTTTGTGGATGCCGGATGGCCATGTCTATCCTTTTTTCCCTTTCCTTTCTCCCCCAAATACTTAATATCGAATCCGTCCTATGCAATAAACCTATTATTGCTTAGGACGTATTCGTGATTAAGGTAACCCCAAAAGACACATTATTATTTACTGACTTTACATGGGGCAGTGGTACTTCCATAGAAAAACAGCAAAAGCTATAATAAATATATATAAAATATAAATATAAGATGTTATGCTCTACCACCTGTGAAGAATTGTGAGTATCTATATATTGAAGATATCTAAAGGTAGTATTTATCATTGGCAGGTTACATCAGGTTCAGAGGTGGTAAATTTTTTATTAGATATTAGATATTGTCGATTTAAATGGTGAAAATTATATTTTATACATAAAAATCAATTTACTTTAAACTTTTATACATGCAAAATAATCAGAAAAGGCTTTAAAAAGCCATTTAATATCTGATAAATCAATGTTGCTTACTTGGCTGTTTTTGTCAATTAATTACTTGCTACTTGCTTAATAATGATATGGAATAAAAAACCAAAAATTTATCAATAGATATGATACCTGTTTTATAATTAATAAGATTCATTCAAGGATCCTTTGCTCTATCACAAAGCACGCTGCTACTAATTAATTTAAAATAAACTAATCATTGAAGGCTGTTTTAGCTCTATCCATATTATAATATGTATTGATGTTCTAAAATCTAA
>JAOCPS010846913.1:0-18882 GCA_025505425.1 Graphium colonna
ACGGCCTGATACCATATTAATGTGGTACTTCCAGTTTAGGTTACTATCTAGCTGTACTCCCAAATACTTTAGAACTTCAAACTTCTTGATACAAGGGCATGAACATAAGTATAGGTTGGGTAAAGAATAAAGAGTGCGTAAAGTCAGAAGACTTTACGCACTCGGTGAAGAGGATATTGACGAAGACAATTATGGAAAAGTACTTAAATCCACCGGGTTGAAAATGCGCCGACTTCCAACTATGATTTCCTAACATTTTGATGGGTTTACATTTAGACCGATTTTGAATTCCAGCCAAATCATTATTAATCTTAATAATGGTTTCAAGGAGCCTTTCTATAGTATCTGGGGCATAAAGCTATAATATTATACTCACTATATTTTATAGTCTAGTAGTTTAAATAGTAATAGTTTACAAGCTTGTTTGTTATTGACGCCAAAACAGTTATTTTTCTTCGTGTTAATATTTTATTCATAGTTTTGTAATTCCACAAACAAAATCACATTTGTTTGAAATTCTAAAGCGTATTTCACAGACAAAGGGAAATGAAAACTCTCTAAAGCATGCGTTCTATTTAAACAGCCAAGGCTCCATGCTACTAATCATTCCACGGGCTACTTCATACGAACATAGCGAGGGCATAGAGACAGCATAAGCTGCAATTTAAAACAGTGTATATATTTGAATTCACACATGTGAATAAAATTCATCTTTTATTAACAAGAAAAAAAGAAAGGAAAAAATCCGTGTGGCGCCGTGGGACATCAGATAGGAACAACTTCCGTATCATTAAAATATTAATTTCAAGTTCTATTCGAGGTATAAATAAAATAACTAATCGGGTATACATTTCTTATTATGGTTTTTAAGCAATAAAAATAAAACAACTTTACAAAACTATCTTAACACCTGTATTTTGTTAGCAGTGATTTAAAAAAAAAATATATAAAAATAATAATAAAAATAAAGATATACTAATAATAGCAAACTACAATAATAAATAAATAAAAAGAATAAAAAATAAATAAATAGAAAAATAATAATAAATTTTCAAGAAGAGCAATAACACACTCTTGAAAAACTACCAACCCATATAATTTTTAGGGCACATTTATAAGTTTTCAAGGGTTATCAGGAATTGTTTCGCCCAAAAATTCTATAATTTCCAAACCTACTGAGCATGCTAGGTTTCGCAAAGGCTTTAGCACCGTAGACCACATAAATACACTCCGGCAAATAATTCAGAATATAATGAACCTCTATGCCTTGCGTTTGTGGACTACGAGAAAGCCTTCGATACTATCGAGACTTGGGCTGTTCTGGAATCCATGCAGAACTGCCTGACTGACAGCTACTATATCCAACTGTTGATTTATATGATGCTGTCACCATGTCCGTCCGAGTACAAGGATATACCACAAGGCCAATCCCGTGGCATCGAGGGGTAAGACAGGGAGACGTAATCTCTTCGAAACTGTTTACCAATGATAACTGATTAATCAATTTTAAAAGAACTGGACAATATTTGATGAAATTAAATATAGATATAGTTTACGGCCCGGATGATATAGGATAAATTTATACTGTATAATGTGATCTGAAAGATAACTTACCAGACAAACCACTGAAAAAAAGAACATAGTAAACGCAATATTGCAACATTTACTGTTTACTTCCAATAATATCGTTATTTTCTTTAGTTCCCCGAACTCGAACCAATTCGATTCTAGGCCCCTCAAGGGATATCAACAATTGTATAACACGATAAAGGTCAACCGCTCAGTAAGTAAATAGAAAACATATTGAACGATACTATTATGGTTTCATTTAATTAGTCTTAGTCTATCCAATGACTCAGTGTAATATTAAGAAAATTAAATGATGCAACTTTCGCTTTTGCTGCTTCGTTATAAATTGAACTCGTGTAATGTGTGATTATGCTAAAATTAAAAGTTCAAAAATAAACAAAGAATATTTCCAACCATATTCTCCGAATAATCTATTCTACTAAAGGCTGGCAACATGGGCGTATCTAGGGATAATTTCCAGGGTGGGCACTAGACCATCCTGGGGTGGGCACTAGGGTATCCTGGATGGGCACTAGATCATCCTAGGTGGCAAAGTGGGTGCTTGGTTATTATTCTTTGTTAATGAAACGTTGGCAACTCAATAAATGCAACATATAAGTTGACAAGTCGAAAAACACTATACAAAGAGCGGTAACTCATAAAACTTCTGTGGTGTTGCAGGCATTCCATAGGCGATGGTAATCGCTCACCGTCAGGTAAGCCTTGGCTTTGCTTGTTTGCTTCTTTATCATTGCAAAAAGCACTATGCCTCTCTATTAAGTATTTTTTTTTGAGCGTGCAAACATCCCATTGAGAGTAAAGTCCGACAGCTGCCTCATCCGAAGAATTACTGGTACATCGCCAGCGTTGAATAGAATAAGTCAGTCAATGGAGGATCTTTTGCTTCTCCCTTGCCTCATTCCCAAGTTAGCTTCTAATCCAACCAAATAAGAGATGTGGCAATTATGGGGTATGCCCATTAGTCGACTAGCTGACTAGTCGGTTGAAAAAAGGCCGGTAAGTCGGACAAGCAGATCAATAGAAAAATCGTAATGCGTTTTAAACACTTTACCTCGGTCAGTGATTGGCTTAATGCCTTCTAAAGATACTGATAAACCCAAGAACTCTTTTTGAGATAGTAAGAAACTAACTTGTTAACCTCTATCAAAAACAAACACCAAGGGAGATACCATAAAATTCTAATTACATAATTGGTTGTTGTTCTTCTTCTTCTTCCTAATTGCGTTAAAAAAATGGTATACGTATGTTGTAGACAAATTCCTTAAAGTGCCGCCTTTCTTTTTTCTTTAGTGCCGGTTTCAAAAAGTCGAGTTGTAAAACACCAGATTGTTGTTCGAGATACAAATATCCATTTTATACTTCCATCTTAAGTAAGATATTTAAATTGGGTTTGATACGGATCTAGTCAGTCTTTCAAGGTATAAGAAGGTAGATAAGTACCAAAACAGCTAAAAAACGGGAGAAACTCATTGATTATTTCGACATATAGAATATTTCGAGTGCTTGATGGAAAGGGCAGTTTTTTCGAGTTTGGGAGGTTTTAGATTTGTCAGTTTGACTTGTAGTAGCAATATTAGGAATTGCACGAGAATTACGTGAGAAGGACAGGTAAGACTAAATTCTACTAACATAATGTAATTTAAGGTTGGCTCACTATAATATTTGTGGCGCTAATCAAATTTGTCATTAAATAATGTATAAATTGCGAACGGTGCGGTGTTTTAATAAACATGAAATTAATCTTTATCCAAATAGGTAAGTTACTTATTACAAGTATTTAATTTTAATGAAATTTGCCCTTAAATTATTTGATTTCAATGTATATCTTAGGAGATATAACGGTTTTAAATAACTCCGCAAGAAAATAATGATGTAAATGAATGATGCTTGTAAGGCTGTTTGTGCCTCTTTCACGCATGGAATATGGCGACGGTAGAGAGCATATAAATAGATACCGTCGGATAGACTCATCACCCTTTTCCCAGTCGTAGCGATTTTCCGTTCCACTGAACTGGGAAAGGGGAAGACGAGTGCGTGCACTTGCGTTTGCGTGAATGCTTGTACACCGTAAAATATCCTGCGCACTTGACCGCTTATGTTTAATGGACTCCGAATGCACATAGAGGTAGAGAGGTCTGGTCTGATGCAAGTCGGTCTTTATCTGAATTCTGCACATCCGCGATCCTGGGGATGTGAGTAAACGCCGTGGTTCACGTGGTGAACTCGGCAGCACCCAGGTCGACCGAGCAGCCCTATTTATGGAGGCACTGCTCTCCTCGCCCAGCTTGCTAGGAGGGGCCTAGAAAAGGTGCCTTAAACTAATGCTCTTCCCCACTTTGAAGAGTAGGCAATGTCAATATTTAATGTCACTTTGTAAAATATTAGATTCAAATAAATCAAGTCCCTTGCGATACGTATTATATTTATTTTTAAAACGATGCCTTTATTATAAGAACTAAGTCTTGTGTAACAAGGGAATTTAACAAACAAGATATTAGACGAAAACACATGTTATATAATTGGGGCGTGATTTAGTATTGACTATGTTAGATGAGCAATATTTTTCACTAGGGTTTTTGCGATAGCGAGATAAACTCAACATATACTAATAAATAGTTTTGATTTTATTGTTTATTGAGTATAAAGCGCCAACTTATAGTTTAAATTAATAAGAATTACATTGTATTCCTTAATAGGCATGGGACATTTCACTGATTTTTTACTTCCTATCGGTTATATAACGTGAAATATCCCAAGCCTAGTCCTTAATATTAACGTTTAAATAAACGACAATGACTGACACAATAATTTCCTTTAAATAACTTTCATAAACTTTTGGCCATTCTCCATTTAAAAAAACAACATAATTTATCTTCAATCGTATTCATTGTCCTAATAAACTTTATTCGTTTAACTGGTCCCATATAATTTTTACGAAAATCGGCCGAACGGTTTCTTTTTTAAATCAAATAACTGAAAATTTTCTTGAAGACGGCTGTGTTGTTTTCTGTGAAAATAATTGTAAGTATTTAAGTCTACCCTTTTTTATATCATAATTAGAACCCTAAGATTTTTGTCTCCTCTTAATACATCCCTAACATATTGTGTTACGTACTTTTGATTAACCTAAGGCGGAGAAATTAATACCAGTTTCAAAACTGGTCTTGTATAAATTATGAGAGGAAAACTTTAGAAGGTAAAGTTAAGTTAATAGTAAAGTAATTTACATTATAGATATAATAGTCATTCAACTCCACACTAAAACTTTCACTTTGCTGGTTAATTTTAATATTAAGCTGGCATCAAGGATTAACTTTCAAGCATTGTAAAACATGTAGGGGAACCAAATGCGTTTTGTGCTGTCGACGGTTAAACAAAATTTTAAAATGAGTAAATGCTTTATAAAAAAAACCGCTAATAAATTTCGAGTCAGACGCGTGCACTAAGGGTGAAAAACAGACTAAAGTACCCTATAGATTGTTGATTTTTGCGAATGTGTAGCAAATGTTAGTTTAACGGTCATATCTTTTATATTACGAGTACTTAGAGGGTAGATTTTTTTCACAGCATTAATTTCAACTTTATACCTCTACCAATTCCTAAAAAAAATCTTGATGAATAGAGAGACAGAAAGACGGTCAAACAAACAACTATGTGATCTTAAAAGAATTTTTTTTCCTTAAGAAAAGGTACAGAAACTTTAAAACTGTGTCACCAATTGCACAAGAGATATCATAGTTCAGAAGTGAAGACACATACGCGAGGTGAATTGTTAGGTTCTTTGCTCTTGTAGACCGATCGAAAGATTTCAGATGCATGATTTACTGTTGCAAGCCTATTGAAGCATAGGTTATCTTAATTTTCATTAGTCTGTTGCCAACTGCTGTAACCTGACTAAGGAAGAATAACGCAGAGCTATTTTTCCTTCACTATATTCGAACCTACGATTTCCGGTTTATACAGGCTGACTGGTGGTCACCTTAAATATTCAAGGACGTTATGTGTGGAGATCATATATAAAGTGTAAATGTAATATTAAATGTTCATTGACCACTGAGTAAACGTAATCGAAAAATTAGTAATTATTTGGGAAATCCACATGCACTCTAGCGGACACGGCGCAAGTCGTGCCGTTGTCGGGTCAATGAACTGCGCCAGCTGGCCATCTGTTCGCCACCTGCATCGTTCGAAAACTATGCCCCGAATTTTATCACATAAATATGATGACAATCGAGTACAGAGTGCTCTCTTTTAATATCGTAGGTGATGCACCAATCAACCTGTATACCAAGCCACGGAGGCAGGTATTCAAAATGGTACGAAAGAATCAACGTTGCAATTGCATTGCAATATAGGGGTATGGTGTGATACTAAGTCCATCGCATAGTCAAAATATTTACTGTTGCAAAATATATTTAAGTTATTTATGGAAAAAAATGTCTCTTGTATAATCAATAAATAGAAAAACACCCTGAAGACGTATATAAGTCTGTCAACGTCAAAGGCGTTTATTTCGTATCGCACGTTACACTTCTTGTTTTACAATCGTTTCACTTTTAAAAATGAGATATGAATAACATAAATTTAAATTATTATAGAAATATATTATTAATTGTATTTTCAAATTAATGTATTTTACAGTAATTTCTGTTACCGACATATACATTTTGCATTAAAAAGAAACATTTAAAAATTTAGCAGAAATAAAAGTTCGTATTTTTTTCTCTCTTTAAGTGTTGTTTTTTATAAATGTGTAATTCACAATTACATTTAATAAAGTTTTTGTAACGTGTAACTAGTTCGCTTATACATTTGGAAGTTTTGATGAAAGAGGTCACAGACCGTTACGGTTCATATACCTACCGTACATACGTACATACGTCCGTACAACTCTACAGTAATAACACGGTTAATGAAAATTTCACCTTGAAACTGTAATAAAACATGTACACCAAATATTTATGAAGTTAATAAAGCATTTAAGGTTTATATTTAATTAAATTATTATAGTAAGAAATAGATTTGTGGCGTTTTAATGAATGAATCGTAAAGTTTTTTTTTAACTAACGACATATTTTGAGGATTTTATCACGCTAACATGGTTCTCAAAATATGACTTTTTGAACTCCTTACAGCGTTCATGGTATCGGTACGAGCAAAGGTTGACAACTTGGTGTCTTAATCCGGTATGAAATATTGGATTTCTTTTTTGGCATAAGTTTTCTTTTCTTTTTGTGGCACAGGCTATTTACACAAATAAATTCCAACATACAAACACTCAGGTAGGAAACAATTACCTGAAGGCCATAGAAATAATAGTTCCGGGTGGGAATTACGCAAGCCGGATATAATAAAGAGGTAGTACATAATAACAACTTTTCACAGCTTTTGCTGCACTTCTACGGCCGTGCTCGCTTGGGGGAGTACCACCGCCCTTTATAAAGTCTGCATAAAATAAAGCATGCATGACTTTTGGGGATGCCGGATGGCAATGACTACCCCTTTCTTTTCCTATTCCTATCCTTTCCAAATCTTTAATCCCGACCCCATCCTATCAAGTTAACCTATTATATCCGATCTCCCAGGTTGACAACGCACTCGCAACTCTCCGTATGTCGCGTTTGTCCATGGGCGACGGGATCGCTTACTATCAGGTGAACCGTCTGCTCGTTTGTCTTCCTAAAAAAATATATATAAGTATAGTATATAAGTATAAGTATAGTCTAAATATTAGTGTAGTTATTAATTAATAGTCATAGTATAAATAATAAAATAAATAAGTAATGATTTCTTATACTTTAACTTATGATATTTGACATGTGAATTATATACGCGAAGTAATACACTTTGTATTTTTATTTATCCTTTACTCTAGGTATTGATACTCAACAAGGTTTGTATGGCGACGGAGTTTAATAAAAGTAACAAATAGCATTTATTTATCATATTTTAACGAATGTATTAATATAATCTGTGACACATATTAGAATGTTTGTGACATTATTTATCACTAGTAACTGTAAAATGTACGTACGGGGTAAACGTAGTTTGAAAAGCCTCGGTAGACCCTTTGGCTCTAGAAGGTTCCATATAATGCCGCGGGCAGATGCAGCGGATCGATGCACGTCGACCTATTTTCAGGTCACGCTTCCCCCAACCCCCTGCCACTCCGTCGGTCCATTCAAGCATTTTTTATCTACATCAAATATTGCATAAAACAATTTTCGTAGACGTTCATTACTCCACTTTACCTAAATGTTTATTTTCAGATGAATTTGTAATGGAATCTCTTAGCTTTTATTAAAGATTTTGTACAGGAGATGCCTTTTAGATATAATTAATTTGCGTTCATTAATAAATTATGATCGTTAGTATAAGAGAATTGGAAAATTAATAATGTTAAGTATAAGTAAACTAATATTAACTAGTAATTAAGAATGTAAGGACTTACAAATTATTTATAATTTGTTAAAATTGAACAAGTAATATAACATTTAACTACGAAAAGTATATGAAACTGCCATCTCTATTAATAAAAATTTTTTTTGAAGATACTTTCATGAAAGGACTTCCTGGTGGAGCGCTAACTAACCTAACCTAACTTTGCACTTATTACGCTTGCGTCATACGTTGTTTTCATTGAATATTGTGCTTACATTCAACCTTACAGAAATATTTCCATAGTACATAGATTACGTTATTTTGATGCAATACATAATATTTACGTAACTTATCCGTTACGAGCGTCAATTTTCCAGGCCAAAACCAATCAAAAAATGCAAATATGTTTATTTTGAAAATTCGCTACTGGGTTTTATAGCACGTGCATAATCGGATCAACGCATTTTGCCTTTTTTATCGTTTTAAAAAAAGAGGAGGTTATATGTTCAACTGCATGCATCTTTTTGGGGTACCGTAGTTTGCTTGGAACCCTTATAGTTTTGTCATGTCTGTCCGTCTGAGCTCGTACTCCACCGTTTCTGCACCAACTGTTACCAAAATGTGTGGGGATCTCTCCACCAATTTTTGTGATATATATGTATATATTGTATAAAGAAAGTATACGCGTATATTGAAAATCCAAAATTTGGTTTTTAAAATTATGTAAAATGTTTTTTCACCCGATTTATCGTTGAAAAGGTCTCTCAAAATGCAACAAAAACTGCCCAGAAACTATGTTGATCAAACCCTCCAGACTCGAGATATCTTAATCCATCCATCCATTCAGCGGAAAGACGTCCACTGCAGGACATAGGCCTCCCCCAAGGATCTTCACGACGACCGGCCGGTATATATATATATATATATATATATACATATATACATACATACAAAGTTTAAATTCGCGCATCCCTTAACTTTTGAAATATAATAACAATAATGCAGAAAGAAATGTGCTATATACCTCTAAGTAAGTACTTTCAACTAAAAGTATAGCGGACTTGGTATACATAGTTATTTTTATACAACTTGACAAACTTATGTACTTACAGTCGTCCTAAAGAAAGGTTTGGAGTCAACCGCAAAATTAAATGTGTCGGTTTTGTTTTTACGGACGGACATGGCTACGGGACTCTCATGTGCATTGTGTCCGAAACGCTCTTGGCCAGTTTTTTATTTAGGTTTACTGATTTCTCTGTCACACTATTCTTATTTTCCTTGTTTGAAAGTTTTTTACCCATAAAATTTTCATAATAATCGGTCATATTGTCTATTTTTTAAATCAAAATTCCTGTAAAATATGTCATAAAAGTTTAGTTAGGAAAGGTTTGAGGTTGGATTCACACTTTTTGAGGATTCTATCGTTTTAAATAGAAAATAAAAACATTCGAAGAAGAAGATCAAGTTCATACCTTAGTTAGTTAGATATTTGTTATCCCTCCTACTGTCAGTTTAAAAATTATGTGACTTTGATCTACTAAGTAACAATTAACTGTACATATCTTTAAGTCTTAGTTCTTAAAGTAATTTAGGCAATTATCCAATTTCAAGCTTTAATCGTGCATAAACGTCTAATAATAGAGTAAGTCCTAAGAACGAAAAAATATGATATAGACTCACTCGACATTAAAGAGATTGCAAAAGCTTTGTGTATAGATAATTATATTTTACCCAAAAATTCACTGAGAACGCATTATTAACCAGGCTCGGCCGTCCTGCTCAGTTCTGCTTCATGGCTTCACCACAATCCACCAGTTCTTTTCTAAATCAAGCGATAAAATTGTTATGGAGGTTGGCAAATTATCAGACTGTCCATCAGATATTAGGTGATCTTGTCGTCAATAGATACCTTCTCTTCTGTCTCAGATATCTTCTCTAGCTGACACTTCCTACCTCAGGTACCTGGGCTACAAATTAGAAAACGCATTAGTGCCCCGAGATGGAGTGTGTGTGTATTCATCAGGGAGGTTATCGGTTTTAAATATCTAGGCAGTTTTGAAGACAGAGACCTGTCCATGTAAGCGGTATATACGGTATAGCGATGATACCAGATTCCGTGCTGCAGCATATCTCCACCGCAGATATCGTGGTTCTTGGCGACTTTAACAACCAACATGGAAAATGGCTTATTTCAAGTAACACTGATCACGCGGTTAGATTTCTGATCTGATCTAGATGGTCACATCGCTTATGCGAATCCCAGACGTATTGGATCATATGCCTTCCCTGTTGGTCCGTCGGCGCTCCGTTAGGCTCTTCCATTGTCTCATCCGAAGTGAGGTGTCTATCACGTGGCCGTCTCTTCCTATTGGACATCACCGTATACAGGCACTCTAGTTGAGCGAATTGAGATGACGTCCTTCTTTGCATCCTAACTCTAGAGGCAAATTCGCTTTCACTGGATGATCGTAGCTCTTTATATTCTATTCTCTATCGTACCCATCGGCGGTAAATCAAAACCTTGGTTCCGCCGATTATTCCAGGGTGTGTAAGCTCAATGCCCGAAATTCGCTTTCACCTGAGTCCAGTGCATAAAGCGCTTTACTTCCTTTGTAAAATCTCGGATAGGGGTTCGGCTAAATTTAGTCCAATTTAACCCGCAGAAGACACAAGTTTGCGCATTCACCGCTATAAAGAAACCCTTTGCCGTGTCTCTTCACTTCGATAACATTTCTCTGGTTGCCATAGCCTCGATTGGAATTCTCGGCGTTGACATATCGGGTGATTTATTAAGCTGAGTTGGCCAATAATAAAAACTTGGCATCTTAAGCAGAGCGCAGTAGTATTACAAGCCGACTTACCGCATGCAGCTTTATAAAGCGCAAGTTTGGCCCCTTTCACTTTCGACGTGTAGTCAATATCGTCAACACTGACCCATGGGGCCAGGCACCCTATTTTCCGCTCCTTTCGGTTCTTTGTAAGATTCTTTGTGAGATGCTGTTAAAAACCTTGTCTTTAACAACATCTCAGCAGACCAACATGGGTTCAGACGATGCCGCTTATCAGTCACGGCAATGTGGACTGTACTTGATGTAGCCAGAAACACTAACAGTAGATGTAAATATGTACAAGCTGTAAGTCTAGATATATCCGGTGCATACGATAATGCCTGGTGGTCAATAATACTGCTAAAATTCAAACAAAGAGGTGCACCTCCAACATCCATCGGATGATGTCTGAATACTTCATCGTTCGACGCATAGGATTATTTGTAGGAGACGACGCATAGGACGTTGCGAGCTGGAAAATCTCCACCATGGGCTGCCCGCAAGTTCCGGTCCTTAGGCCAACTTTGTGGAACGTCCTGATAGACGACCTTCTCCGCCTCCCGCTCACAAAGGGTGTTAAAATGATCGCTTACGCCGACGATGTTACGGTGTCGATTAAGGCCAACTCCCGGGCAGAAATCGAACATAAAGCAAAAGTAATTCTGTATATGATCACGGAGTGGGTATCAGGAAGCGGTTGAGTTTTGCCCCTCACAAGACCCAAATCATCACATTGAATGGGAGATGCCAGCGACCACCTGTGATAAAAATGTCCGGAACATCAATCAGGGTGGTGACGTCAGTTACTTTCCTCTACGTATTTATAGACAACACCCTGTCGTTCGGCGAACTCGCTAAGTTAATAGTTGGCTACGCGGCAAACTGCTTGAGCAAAATGTCACGTGTCTCAGCTTCTTCTTGGGGTATTAGGTTTCACTGCGTTATGGGTTTTGTACACAGGAACGTTTGTGTCGACGTTGACTTACGCCACTGCGTGTTGATGGAGTGCGCTGAGTGGCTATGGATGCTTCAGGCGAAGGCTGCACGGAATGTGTCTTGTTAGTGATAGCATGTGCACTTGCGGATTGAATGGGGAAGATCGGCTCTATGTACTATAGGAGTGTCCGCTATATAAAGACATACACGAAAGGCTAGTGAATAGTGTGCCCTGTGAAGGAGTTGGATCAGGGATCTCGTACGGCCGAGTATTACGGCGAACTCAAGATTTGCACCCGAATGGCACCGCCGGTGAACCTTGGACTACTACACGGTGCTCTACAGCGAGCCGCTCATACACGTTTGTCAACCTTAGAATGAGGAGAAACGATCAATAGGGGCTAGGAAGTAGAGATAAATAACTAGTAAGGTGCGCTCAGAGTCTGTTGGTCAGACCAGGTGCACCCTTATAATATATATATCAAGATGATGGGGGGGCCATGGGAAAGTTTGAGGGTTGTTCTCATATCTGGACTGGGGAACCACCTTACCAGCCTCTTCCATTTGACCGCATCTAAGGTCGAACTACTCGAATTCTTGGCCTGGCGAAGAGACGTTGCGTCTCTAAGCTTCCTTTATTCCTTTTACCACAAGGAGTGTTGAGAGAAATTGTTCGGATTAATACCTGGTCACGAATTCGTGCATTGTACTACGTGATAAATAAAAAAGTACCATCGATACCACTTCGATGGTTGGCAGTCCACTATTGCGCGAATTGGCCACCATTTTCTTCTGTACGACACAATTGTGAAATGAATTTTGCCTCCTCTATAAAAAAAATTATATACTATCTGTTCGTAAAATTTCATCCAAATTCATTCATCCGTTATTGCAAAATTAAGAAATGATATTTAAACATTCTAACTATCGCATTAATATAAGATTTGTTACTATGCTTTTGTTTACAACTGCTTATACATAACATCCCATATGTTTGTGTATATTTTGTAACTGAATATAAATTTTTCATTGAAAATAACATATATTTAGAAGTAAATCAGGATGTAAGTATGTTACAAGTGTATTTTCACAGAAAATTACAAAAACTGAATACGAACGCCTTAAAAGTGTACTTTCGAAACATATCTTCTCCATTAATTTGATTTTAAAAACAAACTACTTATCCGATTTTTGTAAAAAAAAAATAGTGGGGCCCTTTAGGAAGTTTACCCTAAGTTTAGTTAAGTTACAGCCTTTTAAAATTTTCCCACTGCTAGGAAAAGGCTTCCTCTAGACAGAAGGCATAGTCTTAGAAAAATTATTTGTTAGATATGCAGGTTTTCTCACAATGTTTTCCTTCACCGCAGAGCACGCCGTACCCTACCAGATAAAAAAAGTTATAATCTTTTCTTCTTCTTATGAAATGTGCGGATATTCCTTAATTTTGTTATTTTGGTTTCAAAAATATACTATGAATTTTTTAAATACTTATGGAACCATTCCGGAAGAATACATTACTGAATAAAAAAGGAATGTATAAAATCGTTTATAAATGACGGTGATACGCGTGAGCATACATAAAAAATACATAGAAACATCTGAATTGAGAACCTTCCTCTTTCATCCCCATACTACCTCAATAAACATACTATCCCAATAAACTGGATTGATAAACTGCACTTCTCCACTATTTTAAATTTAATTTCTTTGTCTGCTGATTAATCGTGGACCATTAATAACATTTTCACTCTTGCTTGCTCGCGTTAAGGGTTACTTTTGCACGGGTCACACTAAAATTCAGTATAACAGGCTTTCGGAAAATTGTTACTCGCAAGTACGCATGCGTCAACCTATCGATTCCCCCGGCGCCCCTTCCTCTTCCTCTAAAACCTGAATAGTGCTTCCAGGATGCCTGATAAAGGACCCGATAGCTAGAGAGGGATGGAATTTCTCATTTGTCGAAGCTATTGCGCAATCATCGGTTTTGTTGGGCAATCGGCTTTCACACGCTTAATCGAGTTAATTTTAAATATGCTTAGCTCGGAGTTTATGATCAAAGGCATAGTAATAAATATGTCGTTCATATAGGACCCGTAAAGATTATTTTTGGATACAAAATGTTATTTAATTCTTTTTTAAATATGTAAAAAATTAAAATTAATTTATGGCAGGCACATAATGATGAGGAATAAAATGTAACAATAATTATTGTTATTTTTGTATAGTATAATATTTGTGTATATTTATTTTATTATTTTTTATTCAAACTTTATTGCAAAAACCTTGCATCATTATTGCAATTGGCGGACTTAATGCCATTTAGGCATTCTCTACCAGTCAACCAGGAACGTAGAGAGATTGCTGTAGGTGCAATATGCTAAATATAAATAAAATATAACATTTTTTTACTAACTACATCATTTACTAACTTTTCTAAGTATTAATTCCATTCTCGTTAATTTTAGCAAAAAATCTAATGTCAATGGAAAAATACAATTTAAATCACAATATACAGACATTGTTAGTTCGAATTGTAAAGGCATTCTATTTTTTTGATTAAGTGGTTTTGTTTTCATATCATCACAGTTTCATCTATGGTTTATTTATTATATTAGTTTAAAAATTATTACTAATAAATCAATCTGCATATATTGATTTGTTGCTAATTAATGTATTCAGCGTGGTCTTTTATCTCCATTATTATGACAATTGCAACAGAGTTATTAAAATTATTTCTTCCATATGGCAAAATTATAAATTATTTTCTTAAAGCAATGGAAACCAAAACAATTTATTTCGAATTTTTGCCTGTATGTCTCTGTGTGTGTATTTGCACGCACGTAAAGGAAGACAAAGAAGCAGACGGTTTCATCTGATGGTAAGCGACCCCGTCGCCGATAGACATACGTAACATCCGGAGAGTTGCATTGTCAACCTGGGAAATTGGATAGAATAGGTCTACTGCATGGTATGGGTCGGGATTAAGGATTTGGAGAGTAAAGGAGTGGGAAAAGAAAGCGGTAGACATGGCCATCCGGCAACCCTAAAAGTCATGCACACATTATTTTATGCCAACTTAATAAAATATATGTTACGTCTCTGCTCTTGTAGATCAAACTTTATATTTAGTATATACAGTAGTAATATGTTACATATCGATATGCCGCTTAGAAGCTGAGAATATTAAAAAAAAGGTTTTGAAATGTATGCATCGTACAAATAATTTCGTTTGAATGTCAAATAACTCTCAAAATTTCTAGTTAAACCGCGGGCAATCGTTTGTATTGATATAATTAAAAGCTTGTTGAGTTTGACGTAGCTTTGTGTCTTATACGTTCTGAAAAAATTGATGAGGTTCTCAATTTGATTTTTTTTTCTCTTTTTTGTATGTGTGTCCGGTGAATTCTCTGCAAGTATAAAATTGTTTTTTTAAAGTACATATACTCGTAGTTACGCGGTGGTCTCATATCAATCTGCATGAAAATCGGTCCGACAGTTATTTTTTTTTAATTAAACTAACTGAAAAATGTTTTGTTCACAAACGTTCCAACAGCGAAACTGACACCGAACGCTTTAGGCGTTTCGCTGTTTTCTGTGAAAATAATTATGACTTTTTATAGAGATTCAACTCTGTCTAACGGCATGAATATTCGACCGAAATCTCGACTTGCGTGCACAGTTGTCGGTTGAATCGAATGATTTGTCGCAGGGCTAGTTGATTGAATTTGGTCCGCCTGACTCGATAGAGGAGTTGGATCTATTTTGGTCGCTGCGTTGGTCTTGAGCGCATCTGACGTGGCGTGGGCGCCTCCTTGTTTCCATGAACCTAGCCAGGGCAAAGTGTCCTTTACAGAATTATACGTTTCGAAATAGCTTCCTCTCGCAATCTAATTGTATACATAAAATCCTTATTTATTTATTAGGCATCGAATTAAATCTTAATAATAAAAATCTATTATTATTAAGATTTAATTCGATGCCTAAGCTTTGTAACTATAGTCGTAACGATAGTGTATTTTATATTAAAAAAATATAACCAACTTTTTATATTATTTTTTAGAGCATTGCAGACTACCAATATAAAATATGGGTTAGAACCCGCAATGTAGATATATGCATCAATAAATTTGTTGAATTTCATCACAGTCGTATTATATTTCTGGATTTTTAGAAATAAAAAAATCTAGTAAAAGAATTTCCACCCAAGGTTACCAATCTGTATATACATAGTTATATTCAGGCTGACTGATGAATTACTAACCATATTAAAAGAGTGTACTCGGTACGATGACAATCGACATCAATTTTATGTAAGTAAATTAGGTGTATAGTTTTCTATCAATTTTTACAATAAACGAATAAAGTGTAGCGGCTCGGCGCGGCGCCTGCACAGCTATATGCGCCGCAGGTCATTGGCCGCCCGATAGCCTCCCGCAACTCCCAATAGCAACTCCGGCTACACCGTATACTCTAGGACGGACATAAATTGCATAATGATTTTTTATCTTAATCTTAAGATAAAAAATCATTTGTATCTATTTGTATCTATTGTTGTATATATAGTTGTAAATTTGTATCTATTTTTATTATTTTAGTGATTTTTTTTCTTTATGTATGACCCCGGACATTTAACATCTTCGAATATTGAAACTCACTCACCAGTCATCCTGTATACAGGGTGAATGGTGAGTTACTAACGATATTTAAGGAGAGCGCTCGGTACTCGATTGTCATCATATTTATGTAATACATAGTCTTCGCCCAAAATTTCCAATAAGTAAATTAAGTGTAGCTACACGCCCAACAGCAGCTGTACGCCCAACATAGATCGTCGAACCTCCGCCCGGGTCTTGTGAGCTAAGATTGACATGCGTTTCGTCATTATTTATTTAACTTTTAATTGTGGTTAGTCAATATTTATTTTTAATTTAATTTTTATTTTCATATATGGAATTTTGTTTTTACGTTGTAAAGTTTTTAGAATGTCCATCTAATATTCAAGGAAATATATTGTTACTAATATTATAATGTGGAAATTAAGTTTGTGTTTTAACTTGTCACGTTCACGACTTAACTATTAAGCCGAGCGTCATGAAATGTGTATATACCTTTTTTTGAGACGTAAAAAAGCATATAGGCTAACGAAACGAAACGGAATTCTAAACGTTCGCTCAACATTACAACTCGGCCAATAGGCCAATAGTGCAATATGCAATGTACTCGTATATTCCACATCATGTGACCACCGAGGACATTCGGAAGGTCGAAAGGCTCTCGAAATAGAAAATAATATTTAAATGAACAAGAATATTCTATCTTTGCATTATTTTGATTAAGAAAACTAACTACTGTACAGATATTCCTAAAAAAATATGGAACAAATCACAAAGCTGGCTTCAGATTAAAAAAGAATTTTTAAAATTGGTTCATAAATGTCGAAGTTATGTTCCACAAAACATAGAAATATGTTTCTATTTCTTTATTAAAGTCGATTAAAAATGGCTGAAAATATCTACAAATAAGCAGGTGAAGACGTGGATTTAATGTTTTGAACCAATCAATGATTCCTTTTGCTTTGTCATAAAAATTTAATGTCTGCTGCCCACCCCTTTAATGATCCACACGCAGAGCCTTGAACTAGTAAGTTTCTATATTATTTCAATATCAAGGAAAAATTGTATGGTTTTCATAGTATTATTTTTTATTCTCTACAATTTTAATAAGTACGTCTTTGTTTACAATTATGGAGGTCGGCATAAAATAAAGTATGCATGACTCTTGGGGATCATCCCATCTAATAAACATATTCTATTCAATTTCCCAGGATGACAACGCAATTGCGACTCTCCGGATGTTGCGTGTGTCTATATGCGACGGGATCGCTTACCATCAGGTGAACCGTCTGCTCGTTTGTATTCCTTTCCATAAAAAAAATACTAGCTGCGGTTTCAGACAGTGAAGTGATTGTACGATATTGGGGCCACCCAATAACTTGGGTGGGCTGTATCACTAAAACGTCTCTGGTGGTAACTACCTCGTTTATTCACTTCGAATACACATATAATTGTTTTTTAAAGGTTCACAAATGAGTACACACAGTACTCACAGATTAATAGAGTGAAATATGAATAAATATTAAACACATACGCTGCATACGGAGGCGGCTTTCTTTATGGCCCGATGTGTAAAAAAACATGAAACAATATTTAATTAAATAAAAAAGTTTAAAAAGACATTACTTAAAATTTAATTACATTTTATATATTTAATAATTTTCGATAGATTTTAAAACACATAAAAGACAATATTGAAACTTGCGCGAGCCGCCGTCTAGCAAAATCTTGCTAGAGCTTGACGGCAAAGTTACTAAATAGCGAACGCACAAAAGTTATGGCTTCTGTTGTTATGAATATATGAGTTTATTTAATTCAATATTATTTTAGTAAAAAAAATTACTTGGCAAAACAATGCAGATACCGGGCATAAATACATCTGAACAAAAGTTTATAGATATATATGTTATAATATTATAATATGCTGTGGAAGCATTAACTTAAATAACGGCAATATGATAATATAATTGAATACATTTTATGAATAAAAACAATTAAAATGACTATGCCCATTTTTATATGGCATACTGTACCCAGTTCTATATTTTTTTGAAGACTATTAATATTTATTATATTATACAGGGTTACTTGGAACTGGACGTATTTCCGTCAATAATAGATGAGGAGTTCTAATGCAACAAATTTAACTCCCTAAATGTATAGCCCAAAGTTAACGGTTTTCGATATATATTTAACTTTATGATTTTTGAAAAAATATCAACTTATACCCCTTTTTGAAATAATTTAAAAAAAAATGGGTGGTAAAATGTAATTAAACAAATCTTTTACTAATAGAGGACTTAGCAACAAAACATAATAACCCCTAAACATATCAATAAATGCTTAAAGAGTAATGGGTAATAATAAACATTTTTTTGATTTATTTACATAAATTAACGTCACTCGAGTTAAAGTGCTACGCAGCTTAAGAAATCACTATGAATTAAATATCTTTGAGGATTTTATCGCGGTTTATTTTTAAATTTTATCACCCAACGTTTCGAACCCTTTACAGCGTTCATGGTCACGGGTAG
>JAOCPS010847022.1:0-30401 GCA_025505425.1 Graphium colonna
CGTGCGTGCGTGCGTGCGTGCGTGCGTGCGTGCGTGCGTGCGTGCGTGCGTGCGTGCGTGCGTGCGTGCGTGCGTATAATAATGAAGCTATAAATCTTCTAGAATATCTTTAAGCAACCCTAAGCGACTTTTGGTCATCCTAATTTCGAGTGGCAGCACGTTCCACAAGAGAACGGATTGAATAAAAAACGAAGAGTGCATGAAGTCAGAACGGAAGAAGACAGTTATGTGCCGTCCTGCTGCTGGTTGTTGCCGTGCAGCAGCTGCAGCTGCACCGTGTGAGTCGCATTCACGATGACTATGGGGCCTTCTTAGAAGGGTCCAACCCAATACGATTCCAAAAGCCCCGCGATAAAAACCACATACGCACTCACCGTCCAACTGCTGGTGGTTGCCGTGCAGCAACTGCAGCTGCACCGTGTGAGTCGCATTCACGATGACGATGGAGCCGTCCTCGCGCCCCACTACCAGCCGATTGGCGGCGAGCAGGTAGATCGAGGCGGTCAGCTTGATTTCTGTAGAACGCTTTGGAGTCAATATGATATCTATATAGAATTTTGTGCTGTTTGCAGCTCATTTTTTATTGGAAAGGGAGTAGATAGCCTTTGCTAATGTGAAGGAAAACCTCCACACAACAGAGCCAGACCCTGACCCACCATGTACGGAATTATTAAAATGAAAAAATAATACATTCGATTCTCCAAGAATTCCACAGCTTTTTAGAAGTTGCGGTTTTAAAATTAAAATAAATAACAATATACCTTTTCCGCCATAGTGAATAGATTAAATTTCATTAATAATAAACTAAACAACATTGTTAAAAATGTTTATATCTCATATAAGAATTTAACACATTAAAATTATATACGTTAAGAAAAAAAAATTAAGTAAAGATATAATTAAATACTTTTCTCGTCTAAAATAACGTTTTTATTTTCAAAAGTAAAACGCCATGTAATGAATTTTGCTTATTTTTTCAGGATCAAACATTTGATGAAATGGAATATTCCGCCTTCCTCTAATTTTATACATATTCTAACGGTGGTCACTGACGAATTCTCGGTCATGGAAGTCTCGTCAGTGACCACAATAAAGTTATTTTTTTTATTTATTTACTGTGAAAACTACATTCAATTTACTACTGTTGTCGTATTCATTTATTCCTTTATTATTCTTGTGTTGTTGTGTCCAGAAGTAATCCCTGTGCTTTTAACTATTCGTTATTTTACTCTTGCTAACGATCCGTAACCCGACGCGTACTGGATTCCATTTTTTGTTTCCGATTTGGTTAACGAATTTAAGACACAGAGTAAATAATACGTACAGAGGTACAACTCTAACAACGTGCAAAATTATTACATATTCTGCTAGGGTTGTCACAGAATCTGTTAAATAATTTTATTATTACGTATGACACGACACCTATAAATTACTTACACTAATAATTTTCTTTTACTAATCATTGTTTTTTAGTAATTAATTGTTCCTTTTAATGGTATGGTAAATTCTGAATATAAAAAATAGTTTATTTCAGAAAATATATGGGGAAACACTTATGGAGTATCAAATTTGCAATCTTATAATACGTTTAATTATTTCGTTGCCAACTTTGACAAAATTTATTACAAGATCAAAATTTTTGCGAAACTTTTGCTCGAACAATTAAACAAATGCGATAAAATTATCGGGAGGATAATTAAAGACCAATTTGTACGTTACCATCATTAAAATTTTTGTAATGACTGATAAGAAAGTCATTGTCCACATTTAAAAGTTGTTAATGTCCCTAAAATCGTAGTACATGATTTTTCACAAAATAAATTTATATTTAAACAATTAATTTAATTAATTAACATACATATCTTTCTACTGCATACCAACATAAATAAGTAATAATCAAATATTTATTCATCTATTGGAATAGTTAAATTGTGATATTTTTTATTTTATTTATTTTTTTCTAGTATTATTCATACACACAGAACAATAAACAACCATTATTAATACAACATACAACGTTTTTATGTCAAATTATTCAAAGTTGCAACTAACAAAACAAACAACGTGCGTAGACGTGACCCTTGATTTTGTCAACAGACTCCGCCCCCGTTCTTAGCCACGTACGTGACAAGCAGCCCGTGGACACGCAAATATACCTCGTGCGCTTGTAGTAGTGCAACCGATTCGCGCGGTTGTTCCAAGTAAGCTCTCTGTACGTTATCTTCTTCTGTGTTATGATGCATAAATTGTTTATAGGATAGAAAGACATGTTATGTGTATACTTCTCCAATCAATACAAACACTTCTAGCATCGCAGAGTACGTTATAACACGTATGTTTAATATAACAATCACCCCTAAACGTATAATTATAATATATATTTATAACAATTATATATCGATACCTTAATTCGCAAACCAGTTAACTCCACTTTTGTCAAAAACGTGGAGATCGCAAAGGTAGGATTGGCAACAATTTAAAATCTGATGTCATCACAATTCTTCGAATAAACAGTTATTCAAAAACCTATCTGGTTTCTCCACGCTATGAATTTGATTATTTTTTGTATTAAATCTGAAAAATCTTTAATTCGTTATGGTTTCCCTGACAAAATTACTTTTTGTTACTTTACAAAATGTGTGTTATGTTGGCTTGAATCGTTGTTATAAATAAATTTAACCATCTATATTTTCTCTTTTTTAGAATATCTTAATACGACTCATATTTCAATAGTTCATTAGAAAACACCAAACAATGCAGTCAATGTGTGAACTAAGCTGAAATATTTAATTTTTAGCTTTCATCTGGGGTTGTGAATAGCCAAGAGTGCTATGTAATTTTAAACAACCACTGTTTAAATGGAAACATGGATGGTAAAAGAGTAATGAGCCTGTCATATCACTACCAGTCAGCGACCCTCTTCTTTAATAGGATTAACTTTATGACAGACTTAAGCTTAATAATATGGTATACATTCGTACATACCCTGTTCATCCGGATGACTCAGCTGATCCAGAATACCCACAGGGCTTGGGTTCATTTCCGCCCACGCCATATCCAGGCTCGTCATCACGATGGGCGCGTGGGCTATAATTAATTAAACAATACCAGATTTACCGTCCGATTACACTTTTAAAAACCTTCGGAAAATATATGAAAGACTAATCTAAGCCAGCTTACGAAGCTTTATGGACGCTCGAGAGCTTCCCATCCCAGAACAATTCGGCTCCAGAGCCAAGAATTCATGCACCCACCAAGTGCACCGCATCACGGAGCACAGGAGCGCTCTTTCTTGACGCCACGAAAGCGTTCGATAAAATGTGGCATAACGGACTCGTATACAACTTGTATGAGCACGGTGTGTCCGATCGTCTCATATGCATAATACGAGATTTCCTTAGTGATCGAACCTCCCGCTACCACGTTGAAAGTGTATACTCATGTCCCCGCCCCGTTCTTTCAGAGATACCCCGAGGTTCGGTCGTCGGACCAACCCTTTTCACCCCCTACATCAATGACATCCCGCATATCCCTATTCGCAGACAACACCTATCTTCACATCAAGCAATAACAATAATTATTTTGCGTAAATTGTCTTATAAATCATATAATTCTGTTCTCTGCAACAATTAAAGTAAAGTACTCAAACTGAACAGCTATGTTTGTACTTGTGTCTCCCTATAGTAGTATTCAATATTTTACCTCAATATGATTAATTAGTTGTTTGCTGCGGCTAAACTATGAACTAATTTTGTAAGCTATCAAATTACTTTAATTACTAATCAAAACACTAAACAATTAACGTATTGTTTTTCAAATATAGTAGCACAATCTATTGATTTATTAACATACAGATAAGCCGTCCTCTTTCGCTTCGGTTTCCGCGTCCATTCTTTTTTTTAACTTGCGCGTTTTTATTTGTTGTAAATTACTAAGGTTATTCAATGTGAAATCGATTATAGATTGTTGTCATCCAAAATAAGATTATAATGTAACACAAGATTATTCATTGTATACGCTTATTGAACAAGACATAAAGCACGAAGTCGAAAAATATTTCTTACAGTCGATTTAAGTGTGGTTTCGAGAAATCATACGCGTGTTTAAATTAATACTAAGGATATTTGCAATTACATATAAGTGACTACGTACGATATATAGGGACATTATTTGATATCCATAGATATATAAATTATTATATGATGAGGTTACTCTGCTGGCGTTTTTGTAAATGTCTGCGAGCTTTTTAAAAAATAAAGAATTTTCAGCCATCCTGACACCTAAAGGCAGCATATTCCAAAGTAGAAAGTGTTGAACTAAGAAATAGTAATGCATAAAATCGGTGGTGGGAATGACAAGTGAGAAGACGTTTATGAGTTAAACTATGATTTCTCTTGTGGACAGAATTAAATTATGGAAAATGAGAATATAAAAGGTACGGAGTAGAAGGGGAATCGAGAAAAGATAAGAAAATGATTAAAGCTTTTAAGGACCGTCATCGATGAATATTTGACCATCCGAGTTGTGAGCGAAGAGGAGCCACGTGGTCATTTTTACGAAGATTGAAGACGAATCAAATGCAGTTATGCGGAATTCGGTTAGTTTATTGAGGAGATGTGCATTCAGATCAAAGTGGCACACGTCTCCAGCGATCCTTTGGTTTTCCTCGGTAGAAAATTTTAAAGACGATCGAGCGCTCGGAACACCTATAACTCTCGACGCTAATGACTTGATTTCTCCAGCGTGGTGTCGAATCTATAAGAAAATCAAGACTTTTTGGAAAAAGAAATTGGGATGCCATTAAATAATAATGCCAGAAGATTGTTTACATTTATGTTGATCATGGTACGGAAACTCCCAATGATTATGACCTAACACTTAGTAGCATGTACACTGAAGCCAAACTTCTTTTGATGGTAATTAGGTCATGATTAAGCTGTCACTTGCATCCGAGAGCTTTTTAGCTGCTCCCTATGCATATAGTTGTAGGTCAATGGCGTATAGATGGTACGCATAGTGAAAATCATGAGTGATAATTATTTTTAAATTGAAAATAAAACCGAAGACATGGTACAGCCTTGAGGGACGCCATTTGTAACCTTAAGCCAGTTTGAGGATGACTTACTGATATTTACTGACTGCTGGCGCCCTCTAAGATGAGAGGAAATCGTACCAGAATTTGATCGGAAACCATAAAATGGAAAGGGATAACTAAAAGGATGACGTCACATTAAAGATATTGGAAAAGTCGATTAATACTTGACTGTAAATTTAGACTCCATAATCTCGGCCTTCATATCACCAGTTAGTTTAAGAAAAAAGGTAGTGGAACGGTAGCCAAGTTTTAAAGGAAGAATTGAGAAATTGGCATTAGAACACAGGACTCGAGTACATTAGAGAGGCAAGGTAGAATTGAGATAAGCCGATAATGGGCGGAAATAGAAGGGTTGGAACATTTAGGAATTGGGCGAACCAAAGCTTTATCCCGTAAGGTTGGGAAAGATCCGATATCTATAAAAAAATAATTATGTGGCCTCGTGTAAGAAGAAGCTGATCAAGGATAGATAAAAGAACTGTATTGGATTTAATAGGAATGATGTTATTTTTATTTCGCCAAAATATACTGCGAAAAATCTAACCGAATTAATATGGGCACCCCCATCCCCATCAAATCATTTAAATTAGAAGTTGTATCACTACCCGTCGAATGATCCATCGAAGAAGAGATTACGAATCGTTGATTTAAATTATCTATACTGAAAGTACTAGGCAGGTTTGACAAACAAATCGCTTGATATATTGGATGTTTTACATCCAATATGTGAAGCGATTTCTTGCAAGAATATTGCTCAAATTGACAAGTGTCACATTAAGGATAGTCTGAAGTTTATGCCGAGGAATTTACAATACTAAAATTTAGTCAAAGTCCAGTTCAGTAAAGTTTGCACTAATACACACAGGTCCCCACATATGAATAGTTATTTACTCACATGGCACTTGGTTGAGAACAGGCGCGGCGGCTTGGTCCACGCACCAAAGCGACACCACGCCAGCAGAGTCGCCACGTAGCAGCAGACGTCTCTGCTTACCGCCCGCCGAAGTAGTCACGAAACGCATAGCGGGCGGGCACGAAAGGAGCTAGAATATCACGTTATAAACTAAATAACAATGTGCAAGCCTTATAGCGTTTACAAAGTCGGCATAAAATAAAGTAAACTTTTTGGGTTTGCGAGATGGCGATGTCTACTCTTTTCTTTTCCCATTCCTTTCCCCTGCAAATCCTTAATCCCGACCCCATCCTATCCAATAAACCTATTCTATCCAATTTCCCAGGTTAACTACGCACTCGCGGCTTTTCAGATGTTGTGTGTGTGTGGGCGAATGGATAGTTTAACACCAAGCGAACCGTCTACTCGTTTGTCGCCACGACATCTAGATTTGTATATAAGTGCGTTGACACCTTCGGGAAGTATAATTTAAGTGAAAAAACAATGAAAATGACTGAGAAAAAGAAAGGGTAAGGATAGCAATAATAACAAACTCAAAATCCGATCAGCAATATTATCTAGCGAGAGAGCATAATATCTTACATACACTTCATGCCTGCGGAAATACAACCAAATTATATACGAAGCCAGCATACAATAAATTTTGGCTGATATATACCTGTCACCTCATTTCTTTTCCTCTCCAAATCCATAATCCCGACACATCCTATCCAATAAACCAATTGTATTCAATTCCCCAGGTTGACAACGCACTCGCAACTCTCCGGATGTTGCGTGTATCCATAGGCGACGAGATCACTTACCATCAGGTGGACCGTCTGCTCGTTTGTCTTCCTTTCTATAAAAAAAACCCTCTTACCCAATACCCTGTTTTACCTACTATTCAAGACTGACGCGGACCCTTTTGGATACAGTGGGCGTCTATGGACGAAGACTTAGCTTAACATAAGAGAAACCGTATGCTCGCTTGCCAATTTTTATATATAAAAATTTATTTATTTAAAGGCCCACTGCAAGGGAAAAAAACGTTCAGTTTATTCTGATATACATCCATTACAAACTAGGATATTTGGTAAAAGAGGCCAATAGAATATACTAGGATTGAAAAAGAAAGCGAGAATACATAAAAAAATCTTCAGAGTTTACGACATGTAATCTTATTTTTTTTGGTATCATATAATAAATTAATCCTACAAATCGAGATTTAATAGTACATTTCAATTTAACGCACAATTTGATTATATGTTTTTATGGTTAGGAATTTGGCATTCTTATTTCAGTAACAGTAATAATGACACCAGTCTGAGGACCCTAACATCTTCTACAAAGCTCTCGTGTGCCAAGTGCCAACGTCTATCACAAAAACCGGTATAAAATAAAGTAGGTATGGCTTTTGGGGCTTTAATTCCCCCACACTTCCCACCCAATAAACCTATTCTATCCAGATTCTTAGACGAGTAACGCACACGCGACTCTTCGGACTATGTGCGTGTCCATGGGCGACAGGATCACTTAACGTCAGATGAACCGTCTGCTTGTTTGTCATCCATTCCATTGAAAAGCAGCTGGTCTGATATTGGAGCTCAAGGCAGACTTCAGAACGCCAAAGATTCTCTGCATTCCTTTACTAGCATACCTGCGCGAAATTTTTCAATGCCGATCCAATGCAATAATTATGTTGCTTGTAACACAGTTCGACAATCAGATCATAACTAAAAACATAAAAAACATCAAGTCATGTTTTCAGAGGATTTCGAAACACCACAGAGATTATCTACAGTTACAAGTTAATAGAAAACAAAATGTAAAAAGAATGAAATATGAATTTTGGCTTTTTTGATTCAAGCAAAACTTTCTTAGACCATTTAGTAGAAAAGTATCTATCGGAGACGATTAGTATTTCACTTGGCAGGCTATATAAATATGTTATTGCTATATCTCTTATATATTAGACAGTTATACATACCTTGTTATCAGGATGCGCCAGTATACCATAAAGCACTGGACTATCATGTTCTACGGTTGGACCGTGAAAGCCTTTGTGGTCCGGCACGGAACTGTAATGTTAAATATCCACAAACCTTTTTCGTATCAGGCCTAAAATATTACAATGCCACAAAAGAGTACTAAGAGTACAGATAACATCATATTCTAGAAGACAGAATATATATTTAAAAGTAAATGGCACACGATAATTAAAAAAAAACATGTTTCTAACATACTAATACGAGATTACATACCTATACGATACTTATACATACAACTAAAACGTAACTATAATGGATAAATATGGAATTGTGTTAGCAAAATAAAAAAAAACAACACCATGTAAAATAAAAAAAACACCCAACGAAATACAAAAGAATTTTGCATATGGCAATTTATTTATTCAAAGGCCTCAAAGAGTATTATTATTGAAACCTTCTGTAAAAAAAAAAACAATCGACAAAGTGACGTGTATGTTCTTTAGAAATCAATATTCAAACACATAAATGCGATACGACAAGCTTGATAATGTGCTGGCAAAGGAATCAACTTAAATTAACGAAATGAAAGAAAAAATAACGTAAGTACTAATATTTTACAAATCAATGGTGCTGACCTACGTACAGCCCGTCCACGTAGCTTGCTATAAAAAAAAATTACATTTTAGCATTTAGCCGGCAGGCAGAGTACAGTGTTCATATTTCCATTCGAGGAATAAAACCCTCATAATACTGAATTAAACTCATCATAATAAAGTAATATCAAATTTTACAAAGTTATGTATGTTTTGGGAAATTGTGACATCGACTTAAAGGTAAATTCAACCCTTCATTGTATCCTTTGCAATGAATCTACTAACAATTCATAACTCCATTAAATCACTTTACTGTATTCATTCATTAACTATTTATATAATAAAGCCACTATATCGTGACATGATACTATTTTTAAAAAGTTTGTGTTTTGTAAAAAAAATCAAGGTGCATCTAATGTGAATCTCGATCAATTCAAAAGGACAATGCCCATTTTTGTATGGCATTTCGTACCAAGTTGCATTAAGTTGTTTTTTGGAGACTAGACTTATTATATTAACTCCTACAGAAGTTCCTTTCGTTTAGAAAACCCATGTTTCGGAGATATTCAATAGAATCGAAAGTAGAGCAAAATCCATACTATTATACTTTAAATTCCCTTTTTAAAAATCAAATCCACGATATGTAATTTCGTAATAAATTATGTAAATAATTACTATATAATTTTGATCTTGACACACATTCTTGACAGACTTTTTGGTACCAGTTTTGGGCACTGTCCTTTTCTGAATTTATTTTACAACAAAACGTTAGTTTTAATTGTATTAATTAACACAATGTTTTGAAATCTTTATTATTTCTAAACTGCATTCATAATGTGATCTGTTAAGTCAGTTGAGTGAAATGTTGTATTGTGTGTCTAACATACAACACATATAGACCAGGCGATGTGCTCTGATGAAAATCTAATGACGAACTCATATAAACCATGATTTCATGTATCAATCAAGCACACACACAAAAATTTAGCGCGTAATAACTAAGACCTACTAAAAATTTTATTCTTTAGCTTAACCCCTTCTTTGATCTTATGAAATAATAATTGTCTTCAAATACAACGTTATGCATGTTTCAATGATTTTCAAAGTTTATATCTAATATTTTAAAAGCATTATTCAATCAAATTTTAAAATTTTAAAACCATTTGCAAATGTCTGACTGATTTTCTTGACAAATAGTCATTAGCTTTGTCAATTGTATCGCATGTCATAATTCAAGCGACTCACAAGTAGAAAGAAAACTTGGTAATTTTTTCTTTCTGGGACACTTCCAATTTTGGTATGCCAATATTTTTAATTGATAGAGAATATTAGTTCATTATAAAGATGTATGACGAAATTTTTAGCTAACGCTCTTTTTTAAGGAAAAAAATATAAAGTTTGTAATTTGTATGGACAGCCGCAATTTTTGACACGTAAACGCGACGTCTGTAAATATTCTGTATATAGGAAATATTTCCAATTGGTTAAAATTTGTAATCGATTTAATGCATATAAGATTTTTGTGTAAAAATAAAAAAGTGCACCTAATCTTGAAGCGAATGGCACCATCCACTTCGAACCTATTTTTTTACTTTTGCATTCTAATATTTGCAGACCTCGCGATTGGGTGTCAACAATGGCGGTTCTCCATACAAATTGAAGTCTTTATAATTTTTTTTTCTCGAAAACCATACATTTCCTAGAAATTTCGCTATACACGGGTCTGATGAAATAATATTCTCCATCAACTAAAAATATTGACATACCAAAGTAAGAAGTGTCCCAGAAGAAAAAAAATTACCGAAAACATTATGAGATCAGTATTAAGCGTCGCGAGTTGTTTTTTGAGCCATAAGATAATTAAGTGAAGATGTATACTTACTTGGCGGGTAGTTTATACATGTATCCCTTTCCCTCCGTGGACCAGACGAGCACCCGGTCGGTGGCCAAGAAGTCCCCGGACATCCAGCGCTCTCCCGTCGGCGCCTGGATCGAGCACAGGACCGAAAAGTCTCCTGAAAAAAACGAGCGAGCCTTGCGTTAGTCGCATAGTCTCTTTGCCTCGGCGCAATCTTATTAGTCAAATCAAAATGCGGGCACTTCCTCGGTTTCTTATGACAAATTTCCTTCCATCTTCACGAGGGAAGACGACATCAAACTCTAGAAAAATATAAAATCGTTAGGATTTAGTAGTGCTAGCAACTATATCTCATAACACTAGTTAAGTGAGACATGCAATTCACTAAGAGCTCTTAGTATTAGTAATTAGTACTTAAACAATCCTATGAACTATACCTCGAAAGGTTGTAATAAAACATTTCAACATAGTCTTAATTCTTTGAAAAATAAGGTTTAAGTATAGAAATCCATCCATAGAAACAGAATTTATATGTCTGTTTGTGAACATAAGAGCTTCTTACTAGATTTTACTACAGATAAAGAAAAGGCGACCAGGAAGAGGTCGACGAAATGTTTCTTATCTTACACTCCGAAAAATATCTTGACAAAATCTACATTAACATAATAGAATTTTTCAGGTGAAATTTCTCAGGTGCTAGAGCATATGATCCTTTCACAGCTTTTGCTGCACTTTAACGGCCACGCTCTTCTGGGGAAGTACCACCGCCCTTTATAAAGTCGGCATAAAATAAAGTATGCATGACTTTGGGGATGCCAGATGGCCATGTTTATCCTTCTCTTTTCCCACTCCTATCCTCTCCAAATCCTTAATCCCGAACTATCCTATCCAATAAACCTATTCTTTCCAATTTCCCAGGTTAACAACACACTCGCAACTCTTCGGATGTTGTTTGTTTCTGGGCGACGGGATCACTTACCATCAGGTGAACCGTCTGCTCGTTTGTCTTCCTTTCCATAAAAAAAAATAGAAGTCAGAAGGAAGATATAGCAAATATGTATTTGCTTTGCTAAACAAATCTATTATAGATTTAATTCAGCAACAATTATCTGTAAAATATATATAATAAATATATATAATACCCGATTTAAAAAAACAATCTTATTTTGAAGTTGAAGAAGACCGTGAGTACGCTTAGCTATAAGGGTATTAAATCGGCCCAAGTTGAAAAATCATAAACTCTTTTTGATAATATTGGAACAGTTCTCACCTGCATCATATATCTGGCAATACTTGGCGCACACCACGAGCACCGTGCGCTGGTTGTAGGCGCAGCAGTTGAGCGAGAGGGCGTTCAGGCAGCGGATCTGCTTGGACTCGTTCTCATATATCGGCTCCGACTGCTTGTTCTCGTGCCCGAGCAGCGACCACACCTGGACAGTGGACAGTCATCCAACCCCAAATGTACCAAACTCATAAGAAGTATCTCAAGAAACGGTTGCATCATTATATGCATGCGGAAGTCAATGTAAATTGCAAATCTGCACCGACTTCTAACTGCAAATCTATTATAAAAAATATTGTAAGTAAAATATGTCTTTATCATTTCAAAATAATAAAAAGAAACTTAAAACAAATCTGGTTTGCGACTAACAACATTTCGCAATATCATATAATGCAACATGAAATGTTTTAATAATTTATAAAAAATATATTTTCTACAGAGTGATTGGTGGAATTACTAACGATATGAAAAGAGAGCACTCGGTACTCGATTGTCGAAATATTTATGTAATAGAATTAGAAACATAGTTTTAGCTCAAATTTTCCAATAAATTAACGAAGTGTGGCGACTGTGTCAGCTAATACGCGCGAGGCAGTCGACCCAGCCTCTATAACCCGAGAATATATTGGCTAAACTACCAGCCCAGTTAGACCTCAACAAAATTTTACGATATGTATGTATGATGGTGATTATATAATTTGTCTCTTAATTACGTTCTTAAACAAATTTCGAACAAAGTTAACTTGACTTACTTTAACTGTGCCCGTAATGGATATTGCCAATACGACATCATCTTTTCTTGACGAGGGCCGCAGAACCTACAACAGTAACAAAATATTGAATCCCTAAACCTAAATTTTTGTCTATTCTACTCTGTGTATGAAGAATTGACATCCTTGGATGAAGAACAGAGAAAATTCTTTTTTTCTGTTTTGATTTAGGTAAGGTATGTAATGCTGTGATTTAGAATCTTAAGACAGCCTAAGAATAAATTATCTTTCGATTTCTACATAACTCATAGATATCTAGGGTCTGAACTCTATTGGTTATTGGATAGTATTCAACTATAGATATTTCATATTTTGGTTACAGATACTCACATGCAGAGCTGATATCCAATCTGGATTCATCTTGGAACTTAAGCAAAATAAAATCTCTAAAGAAAAAGGGTCCATGATGAGAATTTCAGCATAATAACCATTGCAGAAAAGGCGGAGATCTTCACTGTTGCACATATGATAAGCCTGTTTACAAAAGAGTTTTACTAAACCATTTATGTAAATTTTTCATTTTCATTAATCATAAAAGGAATGAAAATATATTGATTTAAAATTATGTTTGCAGTTTTCTGAAACTGATAGTACTGCATATTATTAATTATTAACATAGATCTATAAATCAAATAATTATAATTTTGCTTTGTAAAATCTTGGATTTGTTCTGGAAAATTTTGCCTGTCCTCCAAAGGTATGCTTGTTGCATATACATGTTTTAAAAACATAAATTTCCCACATGAAAAACAATTATTTGTAGATCACACAAATACTTCCCTATACACACTGCGTAAACACATTACGCAGGTGCTAATGCCATAAAACTGTGCGTAATGATTGTTAATATCATTTAATAAATTCATATGAAAAAAAAGGTTTTTTTTACTTTTGGTCTGACCAGATTCTCTCCACTCTCGACTCAGTTCACCACAAACTCCATGCCACCAAGAACAAGACAGATGGCGAAAGATTGTGTAAGAGATAGAGAATAGGAAGGCCACAACCCTCCGCATTGAGGAATACGACGCAAGGAGGAGAGATGCTCGTCAAGATGATTCACACAAGCCCAAACTCAATACATTGTTTAATTAGAGAGATTCCTATGTCCACCATCCAGCTTCAGTATCCAATAAAAGCTTGTAAAAACTAACAACCTTTTTGTACATTGTAACAACAAGTAATGCTGCAGGATGCTAACATGAAATATACATTATAGGCCCTATAGACAATATAGGCACAAGAAAGTCTGAAATATATTCACATTGTGATTCACAAATAGCAACTGCAAAACTTACAGAAAAATAATCTATTTTGTAATATGTTGTATATAATTTGTTATTGTCAATATACTTCACCTGAATGTTTGTGTGAATCTGAGTCAGCTTTACACTCTCTCTGCATTTGCCATCTACAAGATCCCAGGTGCACATTTCACCCGCTTCAGAAGAGCTCACTATGTAGTTGTTATCCTTAAACATCAGAAGTTTGTTTTAATTTCAATATACTTTTGTGAATTGAAGTTTAAACTAAATCCTCTATTAATATTTAATGCGACATTGCAGATATTAAATAAATTGAATGAACTATCCTGGTCGCATATCTAAGATATAATAAAAAAATATTTCCTAAACACCTGAAGTTAATTAATTTACATTGAACTGCATGATCATCTATTGTCTAGAGAAGACTTCATTTAAAGATCTAATTTGATTTATAAAACATAATTTTATTATACCTCGATTTAATATTTGTTAAACAGTTAACATTTAAGCAATTTTCATTTATTACATTTTATTGCTTCAGAATATAATTTATATACATACGAAATGAATAAACTACAAAAGGTGGCCGAGTAGCATATTCTTAATAACATATGAAAATAACATATTATTTGGGGATTAAATATGTCAAATAAAAATATTGATTTACCACTGAGTAAACAAAATCGAAGTTAAAAAAAAATATTACGTAATTCATGCTCATCATAGGGGACACTGTGGGCGGAGTGAGACGAAACGCGCAGTAGGGGGTTAACAGCCTCTCGTGTTCCAGTTAACCACACTTCATTCATTTATTGGAAATTTCGGACTTTTTCCTTCAATATTTAATGTAATATTTTTTTTACTTCTTAATGTAATAAATAAAAATAATACAGTTAATTCTTAATAAAGCCACATTGTGTCTTTTATAATCTATAATATTATCAGGATTTTATGTTAGAAATCAGGATGACCACTGGCAATATGTTAATAGAAAATTAATTGATTTCACCAAAAAACCAATTATTTCTTTGGTTCCCTATCAATTATTACTTGTGAATAAAATACTGACAATATATAAAGGATAATGTTACTTTTTATTTATTATGCAACAGATAGAACTAAATAATAAAACATATAGAAATCAGTTTAAATTTAAAGGAAAGGTAAATTTATGGCTATAATATAATAATATATATAATAATAATGAGAGTTAAATAATAATTAGAGTTGACATTTAGGATCAATAAAATTACATACATAAATGCTAACTTTAGATGCATTACTATATATCACCTTCATAATTTTACTAACCGAAGTTTTTATCACCATTAAAAAATATTTTTGTAAAATTTTTACTTTAAGCTTACTTAAAAAAATAATTAATGTAATTCGTTTTCATCCAAGCAGACACGCCTTGTGTACCTGATCACACTTCATTTATTTATTGGAAAATTTGGGCTTCAAGTAGGCCCCCAATTTTATTACATAATTATGACAACAATTGAATACCAAGTCCAATTGTTTAACATCATTGCTCACTAACTAGTCTCCCTGTATATATCAGCATATTAAAAAAAAAAAATACAAGGCTATGAAACTGCTTTAATGGGTTAAGAGCTTACTAGAAAGCATTAAACAACAGAAGCAAAATCTGGTTACATGATCATATACATCAGACTACAGAGGAGTCTCCATTAGTAAATTTAGTCATATTTTTATTAACCTACCTGAATAATTGAAGCTCTAGATAAACAGGTAACTGGTGCAGTGTGCCCGACAAGTAAACACCGAGGTGTCATTTTCAATGTATCTGGATTTACTTGCCAAATGCATATCTGACCATCATAGCACCCTGTGACTAAAGTCTTCTGATCTCTTGATAGATAGACAGATGATACGCAATGCGACGGTGCATGTTTTCCCCACAAAACAACAGGAACAATAAGATTTGTACCAGGCATCCTTAACTAAAATGTTAATATATACATTAATCTCATATTATAACTAATAGCCCGAAACAATAATAGATTCAAAATGTTACATTCTAAAAGTTTTGAACACTATACTTTGAACGAAAGCAATTTGTATAACAATGTTAAAATAATAAGAGAGTTTATTACAGCAAGGGCATGAAATCTTAACAAACCTATTTTTAGAACTGTAATAGAGAATTCACAGCGATTGTAATATGCGATTCTTAAAAATTGTTCCAACTGAGTCCATTGGAGGACTAGTATTAAAATTCTGTTTCGTATAACACTTAATACTCTATATAATTACGCTATCGTTATCAAAATAATCAAATAATCAATGAACAGATGACTGACAACTGTTTGACATAAGACCCTTTTTCTTCTCCGTTTATATCAGTAATGGGAAAGGCAAAGAACTTTAATGTATATAGACAAGTGTTTTATTTCTGAAATATTTTATTTATTTTTATATTGACAATTAAGCTGAAAATGTCTGTTAAATACTCTTGAAAGTAAAACAGAAGTCATGTCTTTATCTCTTAAAAGTAATGCTGCAGCCAAGTCTTCTACTTCATTTTTCCAAATCTTTACTTCTAAAGCCAGATCCAATAAATCAGTAACTTTGAATACATTTACTTTTATATACTGATATATGAATCAACAATGAATTCATGTCCACCATTCCTTAATATTTCGCCAACATTATCGGAATCGAATATATATCGTACACTTCGCACGATTACAAACAAAAAACCTTCTTTGATTCTTGCTAAAATCCGACTATGTATCGATAACGGACGAACAATCGTGGCTACTATAACTTGGTAATTTGGCTTTTTACAAAATAATCCCACAAACTTTAATTTTATGTAAAAATCTTAAGTCTCCAAAAGGAAACACAAACCTTCATACGAATAAACATATTATGAATTTAATTGGCAATTGACGAAATAATAGTTAAATTAAAAAAACAATTACGTCTGCTTACATTTCAAAAGGATCGTTTTTCGTTGACAGTAACGTCTAATAATTTTATTATTAATCATTTCCTAATAATTATGACAACTAAAAAGCATAATCTTAAAGACGATAAAGCATCAGAATTAGCTGTTAAAATTGATGAAACTGACGAAATGAAGCTAAAAATGCTAGCAGCCCTTGAAAAACCTGAACCTGAAGATATTCTATACCCTCCAGAATTAAATGCGCACTTAATTGAACAGTTAAAGGTATAACATATACAATCATATCCATTTAACACAGAAAATATTTTTTTTTCCTTTTTTCGGTAAACATGGGCAATTTATGCAGTTATTTATGATATTAACTTGCCATGGGACAATAGCATGATGTAGACGTAGAATATCTAGAATAGATATTATTATTATATATTATTTTATTTTCCCGACAGAATAGTGACGTGAAAATTTTATTTTTCAATCACTTGATAGGTCACAAAATTTTCAGGTAATGACTGGTGAAAATAATGGATTGCGTAAGTTAATCTTTACAAAAGATGAAGAGATAATGCAACTTAATAAAACTGTCAATGAGTTAAATCAACGAATTCGAGATATTATATCTGGCACTGGACCAGCAATATCTTCCAAATCAGCTGGAGTAATAAGTGCAAAAATTACTGAGTTATGCAAGCAAAATCGGCATTTAGTCGCGGAACTAGAAGGTTATAAAACAAAAAATGCTGCACTAGAACGTAAAATTATGCAGTTAGATTTAATAAATAAAGAACAGATAAAATTAGATATTTGTTTATGTAAAGACGATAACCCCGAAACAAGTTCCGATGAATTGAAAGAACTAAATAACAAATTAGCTAGTGTGAACAAAAAGCTTTTTGACAGTAAAAACAGAAACTTGGAACTTAAGAACGATATACTTCTAGCAACAAAAATATTGCAACAAGAGCTTGGAGATAGATTTACCAGTATTAAAGAACTGCAAAATGATTTAGCTGGATGGAAAGGTAGAGCTCAACAAATTGTTTTATTACAAGCAAGAATAAACGAATTAGAAGAAAAATTAAATGGAAAGCATAAAGACTTAATCGAAGCTAAAAGAAAAGATCAAAATCAGGTTTGGTAGACTTTTACTACTCTGTTTATAATATAGTATATATTCTTTTATATACTTTTCGTAGAAAAATATTGAAAATAGTAATTGTCCCTTGTTATTTTTAATATTTTTAGTAGGCCATACTTAATTTTACGTTATATAGAATGATTGATATAGGATTTAACTTTGTAGAGGATGGAGGTAACACGGCTAAGGGGCCTTATAATTGTAGCAAGAACTGTATGTAAGAGGTGTTCTTACACATACAATACCATAAAGCTTTATGATATATATACACACGTATAGGTTTTTATCTCAAACTAAACTGTTACATTTCACTATAACGACCTTAGTTTTTAGGAAAAAGACTAAATTATTACCCTAAAGAGAACAATAAATAATGATTGACATGATCCAAACATTTATATAACAAATGCAAAATGAATATTATCGTTACAATATAATTGACTTTTAGTATCTAATAATTGTCACACCCAACATTTAAACTAAGTATGAACATAAAGTGATGATCTTAATGAATATTTCATAATTTTAAAGGTGATAAGAGATTTAGAAATAAAACGAAAAAAGGAAACAGAACTAGCAATGAAAGATTTACAAGGGTTAAAAGAGGAAAATCAAGAATTAAAAAAGAAATTAGATGGAGCTAGATCCAGAGTAAAGAATTTGGAATGTGATTCCGTCACATTAAGACAAAAAATGCAAACATTTGTAGAAAAAAGCAACCACGACGATTTACTTATCAATGAACAAAAAGTAAGTGTAGCCATCATGTTACTTATTTTACTTTGATTTTTTTGTTTTAAAATAACTTATTTTAGTTGATACTCACTGAACTGAATACTTTCAGAATCAAATTAAAAGTCTCGAATTATATTACCAAGATCTTTTAAAGCAAAATACAAGCAGAATAAATAAAGTAACTTATGAATTAGAGCAAAATAAAAAAATTATGAAGATTTCTGATGAAAAAATTGATGCACTTCAAAAACAGGCCTTAGAAAAATCAATAAAAATCGATGAACTTAGAGCTCAGTTGGCACGATTTGAAGAATGTTCCTTGCAAAATGTGTTTTTTACCCCTTTGAAGATGGCTTCTGATAACGAAATAAAACAATTAACTGAACTTGTAAACACATTAAACGAGAGGTTAGATTCAGAAAGACACAAGTGGGATGAATTGGATTCAGAGCACAAAAAATTGAGAGAGAAAAAAAGAAAATTACAAAAAAAAGTCAGTTCTCTTGAGGAGGAAGTCAAAAATCTTAAAGATTCTAGAAAAAGTACAAGATTTTCTAAAATATCAATCAACAAAGAACAACCAGTTGATATGAGTAAAATATGTTTAAATTTTAGTAAAAAGCTTTCATCGCTAGCTAATTTGCCTGACAAACCAAGCGTGAGCACTTCAGAATCGGAAGCCATCACTGACGATGACAATCTAGATAAAGATGCCATCAAATTTAAATTACTTTTAACTGAAGAAAAATTAAAAATGATGGAAGACAGACTTAAAATGATCGAAGAAGAAAAAAGGGATGATTATGTTCATTTGACGGAAATGATTCAAAATTCTAAACAGTTATTCAACGAAGCTGTAGCTCGTTTACAAAAAGAGAAATGTGTATGTTCTTGACTATGAACTTAATTAAAATACCTTTTTTTTTCACGTAACTTAGTTTTTTCGTTATGTAACATCTTTGCTGGTATATTATATCACACGTGATTTTAAGTTACAATGCTTGCCATTGAAAAAGAGGTATCCAAAATGTATAACCAATTACTTTTTGCCGCCTAAATGTCAATTAATTAGTAGACAGTACTGGTTTTGGTAGGGCGGGGGTGACCCCCCGAAGTGCCAAGATGTACAAGACACCGCGCGCACCGGCGTGAATTATTTATTCCTATAGATTTAAAGAAAATCGACGTTGAAACGAAAACAGAAGGGGGAAAGAGATAAAATTATAAATTATACTAATAAGAGATAAAATGATGGTAATCCAGTGGCGGCATTAGGCGTTGGCGAGGTTGGCGACCGCCGATGGTCTTGCAAAAGTTATTAAAAGTTTATTTTTTCCTAATTTTTCCTGTACGCGCATGTAGTTTTTATACAGAATATAGTATATTACATATTATGACCGCATTATAGGTACTTAAATGTTATACAATTACCTATTTTTTAGTTACTGGATGATCCTAAACTCGACAGTATTTATATGTCAGGTGGTTCAAGTAGCATTGGAAGTGGGTAGTACCACGTTTGCGCTACATTTGCGCTCATGGCTGATGTGGTCGAACCAAGAGGCGTTCTCTCGGCGCACCCGGGGCAAGTCCGGGGTTAGCAGCTCGCTCACCCGAGGCAAATCCGGGTTTAGCGGCTTACTCTCCTTACTTCTAGAATTTAACTTGGCTAGCGAATCTGTTCCATGCGATGCATATGTCCATATGCTCGAGCGAGTTAGACATTCTCAGTTTGAGAGTAACTGTGATGCTGGCAAGTTGCACCGCGCCTACAACAGACTCGTTTGTCATATGCTCTTTACAGATGATGCCCAGTATACTTCGAAGACAGCGCACGTGGCTTCTCACGTTGTTCGGCCTACGTTCTGTTTTGCACGTTTCGTCCAGGATTCCGCACCGTATAAAAAATGTAATAAGAACGCACGCCCGGTAAACATTGCATCTTGGTTTTTAACATAAGATATTTGTTGTGCCAAGCCTCATAGTAGAAGCTTTAACGATGCGGGAATCGATATCTGTATCAAGCGAGATATTGTTCGATATTTGCAAACCCAGGTAGCAGGATTTGTTGACCACCTTCATTGAAAACGCGCAGCAGAATCACTGGAGAGGCTGTATTTCTGAGGCTGTTGTAGGCTATGACGTACATTTGAAACAATAAAGTGAGGCTAAAGGCCAAAAAATAGCCTATTTTAATTGGTGCTTGATTTATAAATATTTGTCATCGTTTTATATTTGTTTCATACATACATTATTAATTTATTAGTGCTCAATTTAGTTTATTAATTTTAAGGTTTACTTCTTGTCTGGCAAACCAGTTTAGTTTCCTATACTAAGCTCGAACCAATAACAAATTAGTATTAGTACAAAATAAACTCGAATACACTACGAGAATTTATGTACCCGCTCCTCTCCTCTCCATTACACTAAATACGAATGTGAAACAATTTCTTATTTACATGGTGCCGTGCACACGTTTCGCATTTTTCAGTATTTATAAATAAAAACAAAAATTTGATATTTTTTCGAATATTTGTCTTTTATTTATTTTTAAAATTGTTTTTGCGAATATCATCATCATCATCGTTAACAGCCATTTTAAAGCCACTGCTGGTCTATGACCTCTTTCTTATGTTATATATTTTAAATGGCCTCTTGCTTGCCATTTTTTATTTCATATGGACACCCATAATAACAGGCAACATTTCTAGCTCGCCGCCATTTGTCATTTTTTTGGCATGCACGTTCGGAGATGCTACGAAAATAGTGCTCGGGAGTGTTTTTCTTACAGTAAACGAATAGCAAACTTTGTTTGTGAATTGTGATTTGCGTCTGTTGCTCTGTGAAATACTTGTGTATTTTTTCTCTTTTTGTGATTGTGCACTAATAATATCAAGATGAATAAAACTTGCGCAAGGTGCGAGAAAACAGTATATCCTACAGAGGAACTGAAATGTTTGGACAAGGCAAGTAATTTCTTTCGTTTTCTCTGGGAACTATGTTTCTCTCTTGAACTATGTTACGTGTTTCTTGTGTATACGATTTTTAAATATATTTGATTCAGCTTCATTATTTTTTTCTACCGGTTAAGTATTGAGGATAGTTAGCTGACTCATTTTTATTAAATTTAATGCTGATATCACAAGACGCGCGATTTATGTCATCTGTGAACATATGCTTTCATATTAAGCAATATGTACATGTTGACCTTGCTTGCAACGCTTCTGACCATATTTCGACTATTAAGGGTTTGTTCTTAATATTTTAATTGATATTGTTCGTTTATCATTCAAAGGTATAAATTATGACAGATTTTTGTAATTGTCCCCTATACTTTTAGCTTTGACCTGTACTATGTTCATCAGTTTGATAACAAACAAATTATTTCCAAGCACTTATCTTTTGATAAGGTGTGAATTACGATAAAATGGTCTTTTCATTTACAAAGTATGAACTTTTTATTTATCTTCTTCACATTTTTTGTCTATTTTTATGCGTAACCTATTGTCAATGAACAAATAAATACTATGTACACATGTAACTAATATAAATCACATGTTACTTTCTAGAAATTGAGTTGTGTTTTGTTAATTATAAAAATATATAAAAAAAGGTGTCAAAAATTTGTTGTTTATCTAGCTATTCATATTTTTTAATAAAATATATACATTTAAATATTAAAATTTCACAACACCTGAAAAAAGAATCTATAAGATTGTGAAATTTATTTTTTTTAATGTATATAACGTTTAAATATTTAAATTTCACAACACCTGAAAAAAGAACCTATATCTATAAGAGCATCTGTCATAAAATAATTTATTGTACTCTTTATTTATTTTAGTGGAAGTTATTAGATAGACTAAATAATTAGTTTTAACTTCTTTTTACTTAATTATGATTCTGCCTTTAATTAATAATAGATAAATACCAATACAAGTTTGTTTGGTAAAAAAATTGTTTAAACAGTAATTTTTTCCTTTAGTTTGCAAAAAATTTTTTGATGTAAAATAATAATAATTTAATAATTAAATGTGTAAAGTGAAATTTGTAGGAAACATTTAATTTTTGAGAAAAAAATATTAAGTTTGTAATTTGTATGGAGAGCTGTCAGTTTTGACACCTATATATACTATAATAAATATTTCAAATTGTTTGAAATTTGTAATCTATTGAACATTAAATTATTTTGTACCAAGTAAGAACACAAAAGTTAAGAAAAGGGTAAGAAGTGGATGCCATTAACTTTGAGGTTAGGTCAATTAGCCATGGAATGATTGAGGTTAAATTGTTTGCTATTATATTGAAGTAACAGTTATGTTTCTTTTAAAGTATATAAAAACAGTACTTTGCAGAGTTATCATGATTAACAAATGATTAATGGGGCATTGTACATAATAAAACTCCGTCATACGGATTTTCTATAAGACCATGAGTCCTGATGTAATTTTTTATCCATCCCAAAAAGTGCTCAATGCTGCTAAAAAAGTTTTTACTTTAAAAAAGATGTATAATGATATGCATCTTAATAGGGTTTCTTTTAACTTTATTTAAATATAAAAACCACATAATAAAAAATTAGTACTTATAATATCAGAGTATGCTACATGATTATAGTCATATATGTATTGAATTTCAGAAATACAGTCAGAAAGACACTATTATTATTATTATTATCTTATCTTATCATGTTTTATTTCTTTGTTGTCTTCTATTATTACATAAATCTATCTGATTATTATTATTATGGAAATAAAGAGTAAGAGAAGAAGGTCACCTTAGTTTTTGCTGTCACTAGTGCACTTTAATATGCACTATTACTACTACTACTTAATTAGTTATCATTATTAAGTTGGTAAATTTCCTGTACATTGTTTGCTTTGAAAATAAGTATCTGGTCATTAGTGCCAACTTTATAATATTCCCAACATGAGGTTAGCAATTGTAATAAAAATTTTATGCATCAACTTTCATAGGTCTGGGTAATAATAAATTAATATTAATATGAGTATGTTAGTTGAAATTATACTAACATTTCTTAACCATTCCAACTTAGTTCTAGGCTTATATATGGCCCATGACAATAGACGAATTTCGAAATTCAAACCCTCGACCGCGTGATTGGATGTTCGTACATATAACCATTAGCCAATCTACTTTGACATTAGCCAACTCCGCAGGACATATTGTAGTGCACAAGTGTGCGCGCAAACATAGATGCACTCTCTGTTCCTTTACTCACATGCCCGATGGGACGTATATTCGACACGACCGGAGAGATCAGGCGCAGGACCGACTTTTTTACATGCCCATCGGACGCGTGGATCATCTTTCTTTTCAGGCAATCGGGTGATCAGCCCGCATTGCCCTAATCCAACTAAGAAACAACACCACAAAGTCGTTGTCCCACCGCGGGGTTTGAACCCACCACCTCCGGCTTACAAAGCAAGGGCCAATACCACTAGGTTACGGAGGCGGTCGGCTGGCATTTGACCAGTAGGCCACTGGCGCTAAAAGGTCTTTCCCGGTTTTTTTTCGGGAGCTAGCTTTATGTCTTTATTTGATTGATCACCGCAGCCCAAAGAATCCTGTGACAATAGAGGAGTAACAAGAACGTTGCCGGCCTTTAAGGTAGGAATAGGCTTTCTTCTTGAAAGTTCTTAAGTCGTGTCGGTCCGGAAATGACGCTGTCGACACTTGATTCGACGAAGGTATCATATGTGACAGAAAATAATGTCGTAACCGCACATTGGTGGACTGTCAACCTTCAAGGTGATAGCGAAGGTATTTGATGGTTGGTCGAGTTGTGCGGTGTACAAATTCAGCAGTAGCAGGTATTGTTCCGAGCGATTCCTCTGAACAGTGCTCGTGGTATATGCGCTAAAGAAAGCTAAGAGAGGAAACGTCGCTTCGCAGTTATCGACAAGTTTAGTAGCTCGATGTTGAATGCAGTCAAATCTGGTAAAGAGGTTCCCCAGTCCAGAGATAAGAACAGTATACCATATGTGGCCAAACTTGCGTTTTGTAAAGCTGCATGCGGTGAGTCGGCTGGCGTCAACATTTTGGAAGCCAACTTAGTTTCATCTTCAAAGTGACGTCTCTCGATATGTCGACGCTATTCCGATCGAAGTTGGTGCAATCAAGGAAGTGTGTACAAAGCGTGACATACGGCAAAGGATTTCTTTTAATAAACTTGCGTGTTCTGTGGGTTAAATAGGACTAAATTTGGCCGACCCCAATCTGAGACTTTGTCAAGCAAAGTCTCGATTTCGGACACTAGCTTGTCCTGGCATTTGTCGTCTTTAAATAAAAGCTATTAAAATCTGTCTAACACTAAGAAATACAATAATTGTTATTTGATGATTCACACATTGCTATTTTGTGACTTGAGGTCTTGGAATTCCATCAAGTTAGCACACGCTCGCGTGCCGATGTCGCTGGTTGTATGTTTTTGCACGCTATATCTCGGAGACCGCGACTGGTTTCAATTTGCCCTCGAGTACTGAGTACATAGAAAAAAGTCAGTAAATATTCTGAGTAGCTCATAGCCTCATATACCTCCCCTCATTTTTATCCAGTAACTAAAGAATGACTTCTAATTCAACTTATGACCTTAATTTGGTGACTAGTGTCTAAGCGTTGCGACCGTGATCGTTTCTCAAAATATTCAATGGTAATAATATCGATTGGTATACATATTTAGGCCAAATAAATCCAGACGAACAACATGTTCTCTCTGAAAATGGAAATCACACTGAACTATATAGTTTAACTTTCATTTTCTAGAGAATTAATGGAAATATTGCAAGTCGAAAGGTTTAAAAGTCATATTACTACTATTATAACTGCAGTCCACTTATAGTATTAACTATCACATAAGTTCGAAACATTGTTATTATGGGTTAGATTTCGTTGAAAATCAAAATTTCTACTGTGTCTCTTATCTTTTACAATTAAAACATGAGAAAACACAATTTTTCCATGATAGCGTAACCTTAGAGTCATCTATTAGTCAGATGCTGCGTGATTTTGCGTAATTGCGCAAACATTGATTGGAAGTGAAGGTGATGCATAACGGAATAGACAATAATGATGGGTATTTTATTTTATAGTCTTCACTGCTATCGGCAAAATATGAAGGCTCGTAAAACTTAAATATGAAGGCCAAAAACCTTGATGCTAGGAGGCCTAATCGACTATCATAGTTAATGGAAATTAATTCGACTGAACATGATTAAACAGAGGAAATATAGACACATAAGTCACGTGTAACAAAAAAGTAAACCGTTACGAAAAAGATCTGTAGATCATATTTCACCTTTTGGTTATAAAAATATTTAAGAAAAAAATCAACATCAATCGTTGCTATATAAGATAAATGTTAATTTTGCTGCCGATTTTTCAGTCATGAACGTTTCACGTTTAAAACCAACAGTCATGGCTTTCGATACAAATCCAACCATTTTTTTAATTTGTCATAGTGTATTTGTAATTTTAATTATTAAAATAATATGTAACATACAATTGCGTTTGTATTAAATTGGAACTGGACGCCATTACAGTTAAATATAGTATACAGTAGATAACAGTTGATATGAGCTAAAATTGCTCATTTTGACAATGAATATCACTTCGTCGTATTAATATAAAAGCCTTAACTATGCCAAAATGAACCTACGTAATAATACGGTGATAAGATAAAATGGCTATGTTTATATTGCGCTGATAATGGACTTCGAGGTACATATCTAGAACTGCGCCACATAATGATATTTTTGTTCGTTACACCCGATATTTACGCGCGCTTGTGGTTATCCTTTGATTGTTAACACTCCCAGATTTCTTTCTCCTATCAAAATGGAAAAGTAGTGTTAAAACACTACCTCACTATTATTTATAATTAGTTATGGTTTAGGGAAAAATCTCCTTCTGTCCGAATTTCGGTCACGGCGGCCAATCTACTCAGAGATGGCCAACTGCGCAGGATATATAATAGTGCACAGGTATACGTACAGACACAAATGCACTGTCTGTTCCTTAACACTTAAGGCCCGGTGGGACGGATATCCGACACGACCAGAGAGATCAGGCGCAGGACCGACTTTTTACGTATTCATCTAAGGCATGACTCATCTTTCTCTTCAGGCAATCGGGTAATCAGCCCGCATTGCCCTAATCCAACCAATAAACAACAACACAAAGTTATTGTTCCCCCACAGGATTCGAAACCACGACCTCCGGTTTACAAAGCAAGTGCCCATTCCACTAGGCTACGGAGGCGGCAAATAAAACTCAGTCAAAATTTCCGAAACGTGAAATACAATTTAATGAAATTGCAAGAGATCTTTTGGTCCATCAAATACCAAAACAATAGTGTGATGATTTTATACAGAACCACCTATTAGTCAAAAATGCCGTGAAAGTTTTTAATCCTTACATTTTCTGCATGACCTTAATTAGATGTTGGACCGCGTATAAACTAAGAAAAAATTAAGATTGGTGATTTTAACTGCCTTAAGATAAATAGATATTCGGGTTATTATTAGTGCACTGTAAATGGACCAAAAAACATCTCGCAACTCCGGAGATATAATCATTACCTTTACCTCTACACCCAAATGTACCTATATACATATTCATACATTTTTTTATGGAAAGGGAGACAATCGAGCAGACGATGAACCGTGAACCGGTGACGGTGATGGTGAGCGATCCCATCGCCGATAGACACACGCAACATCCGGAGAGTCGCGAGTGTGTTGCCAACCTGTGAAATTGCACAGAATAGGTTTATTGGTTAAGATGGGGTCGGGATTAAGGATTTGGAGGGGAAAGTATTAGAAAAAGAAAAAGGAAAACATGGCCACCCGGCATCCCTAAAAGTCATGCATACTTTATTTTATGCCGGCTTTACAAAGGGTGGTGGTACTTCCCCAGGCAAGCGCGGCTGTATAAGTGTAGCAAAAACTGTGAAAGAATGTTATGGTCCATCACCTCCAACAATCACCATAATCGTGATATATTTTATAGAAATCTTCTTATATTATTGTTACAGTAATAAGCTAACCTTCAGAAGTGTTGCTACAATATCTCAACCCAATGAAATTCCGATCGCAATCTAGCTTTAACAATAAAAATATAGAAAATAATGATGCAAAGGCCAAACACATTCTCAATACATCTATTGGCAATAAAACGATGGCGTATTTAGGCATCCTTTGCAAACGAACTGTAAGGAATTACATGTGTCTATAATTTTAACGGTTTGGGTCCGCAGAAATTTTCTTTTATTCGATTGTCGAGAAAGATCTGCACAATACACATCACGTTATACTTTTATCGCTCATATGTTTACAAAAGAGAATTTGATAATGTAGCAAATTGAGCAATATCCATTGTGGTTTAATATTTCGGGTATTGCCTCCATCGTCTTCGTGGATGTGGAACTTGCCGCTCCATTGTTCGCGGGCCGAAGGTCGCACGGTCGGACGGAGCGACTTTTAATTGCCCCCTATTCATGTCAGCTGATCTAAAGCGCACCATCTTGAGTAAAGGTAAAGCCTTGGGCACAGTAAAATACTTTATTATGAGAAACATGCTGTTGGCACGAATTACATACTGTATTTCATCCATAGCCCGATACCGCAGAACGCCTAAGGTCTGTGGTTTGAAGTTTCTATGCTTATTAGTTTTTCACTAGCGTTACAATAACGAGTTAAAATAAAAACGGTTTAGCAGAGTTTTCAACTTTTAGGCTACACCATCCAGGTGGCTGCTCGACTAGAGGCCACCATTGCCTACAAAGCCCGCGTAAAATAGTTTTGAGGTTACAGGATGATCATTCTCATCCTATGCTTTTGATCTACTCTATATGTCTTAGGCTGGTAACGCAAATTTTCAAAAGTCCGCCTGCAAGCTTGCCAATGTTTATTCATGAAAAATCCCTTTGGGTTCCAGAATTCCTTAAACATAACGAACACAATTAAGGATTTTTACACCTCTAAGGGTTTAATTAATCTGTAATATGTAAATATTATTTTATAAATTACTAGTAGACCCGGCCACGTGCAGTTGTGGCTAACTTGTACATTAAATTTATTGTAGTAAACTATTCAATATAATGAAATTATTACAAATTTATAAATAAAGACGTAAACGTAATAGCCGGCGTAAAATACACGAGATTAACATTTGAATTGTATGAGAAATTTGTATGGTCAAATTTGATTAAATTACCTGGATCAGATAATGAATAGATAATTTGAAATACAAAATATTGGTACAATAATTTGAGATAAAAACTATGGGATAGTTTATATCTCAAATTATAGTCCTCTCAAGTTGGGTCAATCGGTTCTGTAGTTAGGAGTCCATCGCGGACAAACAATGTGACACGGAATTTTTATATATTCAGATATGTATAGATATTTAACGGAAAAGCTTTCTTTAATGAAAAGGAACAGATTGTACTTACTATAAATTATAGGCCGTTGTCGTTTCCAGCCTGAGATATCATTTGACCTTGACTGTAACAAAATTATTATAACTGTACTATAAATTTAATATCGTGCAGTAAACATTTTACGATCGGCGCGTCACAGCGTTACAACCTTTACTTTAGAAAGGTTTTCTAAGAGACTTTTTATGAAGATTAAAAAGAAACATATTTTTGTGTGGCCATAGCCTTATGAGAAATTCAAAGATTTGTTTATAATTTATCCCCATTGTATGCATTGAGGTCTCGTTTATTGATTTAATTACTGCGACCCCGAGGGGAAGCATAAAATTGCATTTATTGTTTGGCATTGTGTAATATTCTGGTTGTAACGACTTGCATTTATCGAAATATAGGACCTATTTACAATCTGCAATCCAACTTATTTTTTCGGGTCAAATTCTGACATTTCCTTGTGTACGTAACAAGGTGACTCACCTATTCATGCCATCAAACCTATTGTATCAGATTTGGTCGTCTAGGTTTGCTCTCGTCTTGAAATATGACGACCACGGCCATTTGAATACTAAATATGTTTTACAAGAATATACAAATCATTTGTAGAAATGTGTAGGCCACTATCGTCTTAAAACTACTTAGTCTACTTAGTTCTTTGTCTTCTTAAAATTGAAGTGTTTGTATTTAAAGTCAAAATAAAAGGAGGTGGTTCTCAATTCGTTGTAATGTCTCTTTTTGAATACAATCTGTTCGATTGTGTAATAATTTACCTCTCGAGATCAGGATGGCTAAAAGTAGCACTATGTTTAAAAGTAAAGATCGCGAATATCTGCTAATTCTGAAAGAAACTGAAGTAGTACTTATTATATATTAGCTATATGTAAAATTTATATATTAGTTGGTATGAATTATTGATTTATTATTTATAAGTTAATCATATATGTTTATGGAAGTATTTATTTCCATGATATTTTTTTCTATCTCACCTACTCAATATTCTCTAAAACTTATAAAAGTTGACTGGGGGTCAATGCCATTGGTATTAAGTCCGCCGATGTACTATTTTGTACAGAAGTTTAAATGAATAAATAAAAATAAATAATGTTTTTTTTTTGTATCTATGTTTGCTGATTTCTTCGCAAGTTATGAACATTTTAATATTCTTTTTTTATTTGAAGGGTAATAGTTACAAGGTGCTCCTATAAAATTTTCATGAACATCGGCCAAACAGTTTCTTTCTTAAATCAATATAGGTAAAAAAATATCAATATTTTTTCAATTGAAAAAAAATGTAGGTTAGTCATAGACGTTTTTTAAATTTGTCCCGTACCGTTGTATTTATTCACTAACAAGAATTGTAATAATATAAAATAATTTTTCATAACACCTTACTT
>JAOCPS010847129.1:0-18881 GCA_025505425.1 Graphium colonna
TCTAGCCATTACATTAATATACATACTCAGTGTATGTAGTAGTAGTTACCACGTACATATTATATGTATTTAAACTATAAATAGGTACAATTTAACTGCGGTTAAATGTTGTTCCACTTAGTTTAATAATGATAATATTAGATTTCTGGTTTATTTATCAGGTCAGATACAAGAACGTGTTCGTTTTATACTCTATTTAGTTTTGAAGAATGAAACTGACATTAAATTAAGTTACCAGTACATACTAACGGTTTATATAAAATAACCAGTACATATTCTATACGCATAATTATTTTTCTTAAATAAAAAATTTGCTTTAAATATTTTTTTAATGGAAAGGATGACCAACGAGCAGACAATTCATCTGAGGTTAAGCGACTCCGTCGCTCGACACGCAAAATCCAGAGAGTCGCGAATGCGTTATCAACCTATGAAATTGGATAAAATCGGTTTATTGGATAGGGTGGGGTCAGATTAAGGATTTCGTGGGAAAAGGAATGGGAAAAGCAAACGATAGACTTGGCCATCCGGTTACTCCAAAAGTCATGCATACTTTATTTTATGCCGACTTTATAGATATTATTTAGGAATATATAATTAATATATTTCGTAGAAATTAATTGAAATGTTATCATATAATAATAATAAAGTATGCTTGAATGTACTAACAATACGGCTTTCGTGAGATACGAGCAACTTAACGAAAAAAGTTAAAGGTTTACTTTCGAAGGTTAATTGGTGTTTTTCCAATGATGGGGGCAGTGTTGATAGCACAATAAGAATTATTCGTTTTTTAATGTTCGTCAAAAAAAAATAAAAGCATAAAAAGCGTAAGAAATTACACTGGAGCTCACGCCTAGTAAGAAAAATCATTAAAGGAGCCAAAATAAAATAAAAAGTCAAAGTCGCTTCGTGACCGTGACTTTCGTTAAGAATTTGAACTGGCGGCGATCAGGTTCTTCGAGAAAAATGTTTTTAAATGTCATGTCATAAATGCTTGTGTTTATATAAGGTGTGCTTATATGAAGCTACTAATTGGCAGGTGCCCTAGTAAACTTTTTTTAAGGAGTTATGTGTATGTATACTTTTTTAGAGCCTCCATGTTCCAGAAGTACTTTGCAAAGCGGCGTTCGTAGGTTAGCTGGGATCTAAAAAGCTCAGGTAGATTTGTATTACAAACATTTTTATCTTTGGTCAAATCATGATATTAATGAAATATATGGAAGAGCATAATATCTTTTTACTGTTTTGTAGCACGGCTTTCTACGGCCACGCTTGCCCGGGGTAGTACCACCGTGCTTTACAAAGTCGGCATAAAATAAAGTATGCATGACTTTTTGGGTTGCCTAATGGCCATTCCTACCCTCTTCCTTTTCCCACTCCTTTAAATCCTTAATCCTTAATCTTGCTCCAATCCCATCCAATAAACCCCTTTTTCCCAATTCCCCTGGTTGACAACGCACTCACATCTTTCAAGATAGTGTATGTGTTTAAGGGCGACGGGCTTCCTAACATCGGGTGAAACGTCTACTCATTTGTCTTCCTTCACATTAATAAAAATTAAGGAGGTCAAAGGATAATTACCCTTTAATTTAAATTTTAGGTGTTCATCAACAATAACATAACTATTAGTATAATGTGAAAGAGAATTTGTTCGTCTAGTGTTTTCACGTCTTGGGATGAGTAAAACTTAATTTTACTCATATCTTACTTAACCGAATACCTTAAATTTCCTCGTATATATTATTTACGTATAAACCTTCTCTATAGCCGTGGGCAACAAGACATAGATAATTTCAAGGCTTCATCCAAGATACAAATATAAAAAAACAAATATACTGCGGTTAGATGAGTGAAATACAAAAACATATTTTAATGAACTAGGAAAATGTAAATGGTGCGCACAACAAATCTTAATAGATAAAATTTACATTAACTCAGAAGAATTCACGGGCAAAAGTCTTACTACGTAAAGCCGTGTCAAAATGACGTTTATATGTTCTATAAATATTGTTTCTAGTTACGAATTTAACTAGCAATATAGATATTTACAAGGATAATAACTACATTATTAATAATTAATAGAGTTACAGCCAGTTATATTATTTAAACTTGATAGTCAGTTACATTATTTTAACTTAATAGACGGATATTGTTATACGTCAAAATAAATATTTATCTGAGATTCTAAGTAACAGCTATTAACTTAGTCTATAGCTGTCCAATTAAATTTCACATAGCCTTTAAACTTCGGTAGTTAATAAGTTTTTAAATCCTGTACGGGCAGTCCTAAAGGTCACCCGGTTTTGCGAACTATATTCGTTGTAATTACTTATTTTTATGCACGCACACATTATCTGTGTCCGTCGGTAATAACTTGTCAATAATTAATTCTACCCGCAATAAAATGCATAATGCGAAATTAACTATGTCAATTTTTTCTTGTCGTAATGTTGTATATTTATGATTTTTTTGTTGCTTTTTTAATGAAAAGATACAAACGAGTAGTTCTCCTGATGGTAAGCGATAACTGTTGTCGTGTTGTAAAGTTACAAGTTACTTTATGATATAGATAGACATTTTTTATAAAGGTCCCCAAGTCATATGAGACCGCAAACTTACTGGAATCAGTTGGTTCCACAGTCCTTGAATGACAAGATATGTTTTTGAAATCGCTCGGTAGCGATAGTATTTTGGGGGTTTATCATGTTGTACTATGTGAGAACTTTGCAGCAAGTATTAAACGAACATTACATTTCAACAATTCACATGGAAATTACAGGAGATATGGATAAAACTAAGAGACTCACACGTCTCTTCATAGGGCCGAGAAATCGAGTCTATCTGCAAGAACCGAGTGATGGACGATTCAAGATGTACGTCGCTGGATGCGGTGGAATGCATGCTAGCATAGGGGTACCTAAGCCAGACGTGAAAACAGTATATCATGCACGGGATAAGTTATCTTTGAAATGCTATCGCGCTTCGCTGAGTATACCAATTTTTTGTGGTCAATTTCTTAACCATGAAAGTGATGGATTAATTTTTAGCTCTTACCGCTGTAACAACTAAATTTAGTCGACCTTAGTCCAATGATTTGGTAAGCAAAGTCTCAATCGTAGACATAAGTAGTTGGCGAATGTTGCAGTACTGTGTAATATTTGCCCAAGTGGTATGCAGTGTGTGAACTATACTATCATCTTCATAGAAATAAATGTCATTGATGTGCAATAAATCATTAATCAATCAATTCAATTAAATTACGCAACCTTGCAAGCGATATCATGCAGACTTGTAGTTTGCCACCGCCATTGACAGACTCAGCGTTGGACCAATACCGTTGACTGAGATCTTGATGCTCATCTTGCAGTAACGATTTAATATCGAATTCCTTGCTTGCTTTATCATCCTTTTTACTACAGCAAAATTGTGTATAAACTTCCTTTGATCTTCATTCTCTTCATTTCAGTTTAAAAAAGGACTTATGAATGTATTGGGGTCGGATTTCATATTAAAGTTTTGTGAAGAAATATATAATAACTATTTAATAACTAAAATTATGAAATCGCTGAGAAAATAATAGATGAATACTAGTTTAGAAACAGCGTCTTATTAAAAGTACCCCAGGTCAGAGGAGCCGGTGCCAACCAGCAACAGCCAACTGAGAGAAAACTGAAAAAAGAACGAGGTCGGATAGGTACATTAGTAACTCTTCTCTCTCCCCAGCACTAGATCTATTCTTTGGTATTGACGTGTTATTCCATGGTTAAGAGATTTGAGAATGAGAGATGCAACTAATCTGTTGCACAGTTGCACAGTTGTTGATCTTCTGTCAATGGCCTTCGTGGAAAAGATTGCCACGAGGACATGTATCACATTATTGTTGTTGGCAAAATATTTTTTTACTTTTTACAGTACCGGTTCATATTCATATTCACAGTCATAGCATACTGTATATCAAACATGGAATGGTATACCCTAAAATAATAAAATTTAGTTATAAATTATAATAGATGTAACTTTCATATTTATTGTATACGTTGGCTGCGGCGGCGCAGGTCATGGGTTCAATTCCCAACCGGAGAAAACATTTGTGTGACCTACAAATAGTTGTATAGGATCTGGGTCTTTGTCCGTGTGTAATATATGTTTGTTAATGGGCAATAATGGGAGCGTTTTTTGTAAAAAAAAGGGATATATGGCCTGGTTTTGTATTATTTAAGTAACAATGAAGTAGCAGATGCCAAAATCACAGGTAGACATTGAAATTTAATTTTAATATAAAATTCGACTACGTAAATACGTTGTTAAGTATTGTGGCAGCTGATTTATTATCATTACCCTTTGCAGTGGACGCTCCATTTTTGGCGGGAAATTGCGGACGGATGCTTTACGGCCAATTAAATGAATTAGGTATTGCGTTTAATACATTGAACTTGTCAGTCTAGAACGCGGTTTATATTTAATTAGATTACAAACTTTTAAGTTCTAGACCATTGACATAAAAAATTAAGTTTATTTATACAGTCAGGGTAAATAATATTAATTTTACAGAAAATTACAAAAACTTCAAACGCCTTAAAAGTGCATGTTCAAGAAAAACTTTTTCCATTATTTTGATTTATGAAACAAACTTCTGAACCAATTTTTTTGAAAATTTTATGACCATTTCTGAAGTATGTACCCTTTCTATAAAAATAATTTTTAAAATCGGTTTTATAAATGGCGAAGATACGCGCGAATATACCAAAAAAGAATCCGAAAACAAAATCCGAATTGAGAACCTGTTATGGCACAATTATCCAAATTCTTCAGAACTTCTGGTACCCCTGGGGGAAATATATATCCCTTTACCACCTTTATTTGGGGGTAGGGGAATAGAGAGATGGGCAACCGATCACCTGTAGCTCTTTGCTGCGGCTGAGGGCACGATTCGAACCACAAAAGTACTACGTCGTCACAGGACATAGGCGTAAAATAGGAGCTCTCAAAAAAGTAGCTCCTTATTGAGAGTTCCTGCATTAGGCCAGTGAGTGCAGGTAGCCGGTGGTCCATTCCCCCTCCCCCTCTCCCAAATGACAGCAGTAATTAAAGTTTATAAAATATACTGTCCGCTACCGCCTTGAGACGGCAAGGTCGACTGCGCTCTCTTTGACCGTGATTTAAATATAGAGGATATTAGCAGCAGACACCTCCTATCTCGGTTATCTGGGGTAAAAATTGGAACATTCATTTGTGCCCCGCGCAGGAGTGTGTGTGGAAGTCAGAGAGGATATCTGTTGTCGACGTCTCGGCAGTCTTGAAGGTGACCTGTCCACAGTATGGTTACTAGTTGACTGCGAGGACCGTACTCGCGTCTATGCGTGCCTGTGCAGGTCTCATAATCATACCGACTTATGACCACGTCCAGATGGCTACAGATTCTATGCTGCAGCAGATCCCCTCCGCAAAGATTGTGATTCTTGGCGATTTAAACGCACATCACGCTGAATGACCGATCACCACCGATCATGCGGGGAGACCTGATCACGACTTTGCCATGACGTATGATCGGACTCAGATAGTCACATCGCCCACGTGAATACCAGATGTGTTTGATCATATGCCTTCCCTGTTGGACCCACACCAAGATAATTACAAGATCTCTGTCGGCACTTCATTAGGCTCTTCCGACCATTGTCGGATTACAATTGTCCAATCCGGCCTGTCACGTGTCCGTCTTTTTCACTTGGACACAGCCATGTATGGCACTATAGGTCGGCAAATTGGGATAGGATGCGGTCTTTCTTTGCATCCTTCCCCTGGAGGCAGATTTGCTTCTCACTGGATGATCGGAGCGCTGTCGCCGATTCTATTGCCGATGTGGTACTTCGGGGCATGGAACTTTACACTCCATTCGTTGTAGTCCCCATCGGTGGTAAGTCAAGACCACGGTTCAATCGCTCCTGCAAGATAGCTTCTCATTATAAGCAAGTAAAGCAGTGGTAAATACTACTGCACTGAACAAACAAACAAGAAACTCACAAAAAAGAGTATAATTTTGCCTCCAGGTCCTTCAAAAGCGCACTGGCCGCAGCAAAGTCAGAACACATTAGCAGAATTGGAAAGAGACTAGTTTTTCTGCCTTTGGGCATTCGCGCGTGTTGGTCTCTTGCCAAATCAGTCCAAGGGAACTTTTGTACGCTATCATTATCACCCATTTGACTCGCAGGCTCATACCGCAAAAGAGAAAGTCAATTTCCTGTGCACTTTTTTTTGGATCGAAGTTGACTTTTGACGATGGGAATAACACACCACCGACCATCCCGCGGTGTGAACACTTGATGCCAGTAATACGCTTTCATCTGAGTGTTGTGCGTAAAGCGCTTTTTGCCCTTGATGTCCATAAGTCCAGTGGGTCGATAGAATTTCTGCTATTGTGTAGAGTACGTACGCTCCAGAGTTGGCGCTGGATTTAACGCGTCTTTTTCGGCACTCCTAGTCTTTAGGCGTATTTCCGCCATCTTAGAAAACGGCTTTAGAGCCCCCGATCCCAAAGAAAGGCGTTTGCTCGGATCCGTCTAACTACAGGCCGATTGCCATTACCTCCTTCTTCTTAAAACGAATGGAGTCTATTATCAACAGCCAACTCCTGAAATATCTTGAAGGTCACCAGCTAATCAATGACCGAATCTCCCACACTGTTCCTTCTGCACATCAATGATTTAATGCGCATTAGCAACATTCATTGTTACGTAGATGACAGTACAGTCAACATCTCGTAAACTACCCCTTTACTAGTCCCTTCCATTTGACTGCATCCAACGTCGAGCTACTCGAATCAACGATGATTTAGCCCTCTCCAAACGGCTCGATTTCTTGGCCCTGCGAAGAGATGTAGCATCTCTAAGCATATTATACCGCATCTACCACGGGGAGTGTTCAGAGGAATTGTTCGGATTAATACCGGCTGCACAATTCGACCATCCACCAAATATCATCAATACCACCTCGGTGGTTGGCAGTCCACTAGAGTGCGTTTTCGCTATCATTTTTTGCCACACACGACACCCATGCTGAACCAATCGCCGCCAGCGGTATTTCCAGTCCGATACGACTTCAAGAAAAAATCATATTCCTACCTTGAAGGTCGGCAATAATCTTGTAACTCCTCCTATGTTGCGGGAGTCCATGGGCGGCGGTGATCACTTACCATTGGGGAAGATGCTTGTTCGTTTGTTTCCCTGTGTATAAAAAAATTGTCACTTAATACAGAGGCTGAGGCTGTTGAAGTTGGAGTATAACTAGACACTAAAGTACTGAGACGTAAACGATGTTAATATGTAGGATATAAGGTATAAGAAACTATTGCGTCTCTTACACCTAATTAATTTTTCTTTTTGCATTAATTTTTTACAAGATCATCATAAATTTTTCACAAGATATGCGAATAATGTATCCAGAAAAAAATCTTTTAGCGTTTAAAGTGAAACTTTCAAAGTTAAAAGAATTTTTTCTCTCTCTTATAATATAAGATCTCTTCTAAGATCATGTCGTTCTGCATTAAGTTTGTCATGTACAAAGGCGGATATAGTATTTTATATTCGAACAAAAAGTATAAATAAATAAGGCACATATCTAGTTGGCTTATTCGCTTGTATTATGCCCGTAGTTCAAATGTCCACTCTTATGACTTACAATATGTATTTTTTTTAAAATTTACGAGTACTACTACTACTCGTATGTAGAAAGGATTTTGCAAAGCGTCGATGTTGCAGTCGTTTGACCACTTTAAACAAATTAACGCGTAAATGACCCTTGCTAATATATAATTAGTAAATAACTGGGCTTTCATTTAGTTTAGTTCTTAATCTTGAGGGTATTCAATTATAAGTCTTGCCATCGCTTCATCTTTAGATGAAGCGATGGCAAGACATGGAAAATACCATCCTCGGATCCTGGCATAGAGCCCAGGGTAATTGGACCACTGAACACAGATGTGGGATCGACCGTTATTGCTGTCTCATGCTTAACCGACGAAACACACAAGTATTGAAGTTTTACTCTTAAGTTTTGTGTGATACCTTAGTTCTTAGGATGCTTACATTTGAAAATGCTGCTTGTCTTTACCAAAAGAAGTGTTTCTTTATGAGATTAACTTAAATATGCGATTTTTTATGGAAAGGAAGACAAAAGAGCAGACGGTTCACGTGAAGGTAAATGATCCCATCGCCCATAGACACACAACATTCGGAGATTTGTGAGTGCGTTGTCAATCAAATTAGATAGAAGGGGTTTATTGGATGGGATTGGGTCAGGATTCAGGATTTGGAGAGAAAAGAAATGGGGAAAAAGGGGCAGAAATGGCACCACGACAACCCCTAAAAGTCATGCATACTTTATTTTATGCCAGCTTTGGTAAGGGCGGTGGTTCACTCCGGGCGAAAGTGGCCGTAGAAGTGCAGCGAAACCTGTGAAAAGATGTTAAGTTCCACCTCAAAGATAAAAAGAAGAAACCAAATTTAGTTAAAAACTTACTTGCACACATCATTTTGTGTCTATATATTCTTAATAGCAAGCAACTAAGTTATTTGACCAATTATTATAAAGTTTACAAATAGCGGTCGAAGGTCCAAGCAATATAATAAAACGCTGTATACTGTATATATTTAATTTAATAGACGCAATCACTTAAAATCAATTTAAATGCAGCATAGTAATTGACACTTTTGTGACAAGTCCAATTTAGTTTGGCGGCAAATTACATTAATAGGCCGGAACTTAATTCGGTATTTTTATAGTCGTTACGTTAGATAAAAGAACTTTTAAAATCGAGTTGAAACATGAATTGTTTTTCATTTCATTTTTATTGAAAAAAACAGTGCCTCATCTATAAGTTTAAAGGCTAATTTTCACAAATATAAACAATTATTTGTATATGTAGGCTATACAAAGAATTGTTCTGAATGGAAGTCGAACCCACGACCTGCGACGGAGAAGCCAGTAGGACAGTAGTTCTGTGAATTTCTTAGATATTTCCGTCAAAATAAGATAAAAAAAAAATTACAATATTTTGCCTAGTCAAGACGTGTCATAAAAACTTTATTGCCTGCGCGTTAAACTTTCTTACTTGGTTATAAAGTTCGTAGTTGTAGTTCCATATTTATGGACATAAAATTATTTCATTATATACTTCATAGTAACGTAAATTTAGAGCATTAAATAATTACTTTCCCAGAATCGAGAACTCTATAGTCCATGATTACAGTTTTTAGGCAAGTAAAATTAAATATAATTTATTGTATACAGACATATTATTTGTCTTTTTGCGTAGACAGGAGATCAAATTTAATTTGTCCATAATCGACATTAAAATAACTAAAAAGGTTTCATTTAACTAGAATTAAGTAGATGAAGTGAATAAATAATAATCAAAATATTCGGATATAATTTAAAATAACTCTTCATTCGATAATATGTGGTTATGTTAATAGGAAATCATAAAACGAAAATGTAAATATTTTTTCTATAAGCGATGGAGTAATATCTTTTATTGTAATTGCATATGTCTGGGATACGTTTTATCGCCCCTGTTGTTCGTAAACAGTCGATATTGTTCGACATTATGAACTGTAACTACAAATATGGTATGTCAAACGACATTGCATTCGCGTTCATCGGTGCACCAATAACGAGACTAAAATGATGATGATCTGCAAATACCGTCGCAAATTATTGTAACATATTACTGGTACGTTATATATAAACCTAAAACTATCTAAATTGCCTTAAACAATGCGAAAACTCGTATACAGACTAGCAAGGATTATTTCTCAACGTCTAAATTTTGAAAGTGTTTGCAGACAGACAGACCTTTTTATTTGGTTTTTATGTAGTTTTCTCGGTCAGTAGGTACCTCTATATCGATGTGTTGAAATTACCTCATTTTTCTTGGTGTAATTAGAGTAATACAGGCTGATCACATGATTTTTTTTACAGAGAAGAGCTGGCAAACGAGCATATGTTTTAGTATTGATAAGTGAAGCCTTCGCTTGGACACCCAAAACATACTTAAGCTTAAGGATCCTTCGCACAATTCTAACTCTTCGTTTCCCTTTTCATTCGCCTTTGAATCCTTAATATGTTCTTGACCTATCCCTTTCAACAGCCTGTTCTATTCAATTTCAAAGGGTAGAAACATGAACGCACTTTGAATGTTGTGCGTGTCCATGGGCGATTAGATTATTTAATATCTGGTAAACCATTTGCTGCTTACCAAGTTTTTTCTACAAAGAAAAATGTGTACACTGGGAATAAACATATCCAGTAATTATTACTCCTTTAATTATTTAATCTGATTAAATATCTAATATATAACTATCGTCATAAAAAATTGCGAACAAACGCCTTAAAACCGAACTTTCTCAATATGTATAGATTGAATCAAAACATTTTATTGCACGCAATTAAATGATGCAAAAATTAGTATTTTGAATTTATAAAAAAGGTACAATGGGCGGCCTTATCACTAAAATTAATATCTTCCAATTTTTTTTGCGGAATATTGCTAATTAAACGGTCTTATAGAATTGTAAACTTCCGCGAAGTAACGCCTGATTCTATTAATTAATAATTAATTAATATCTTCCAGTTAACCTTAACTAAACTAAAAGAAAAATAAAATTTAATGTTAGACAACATTAAATTAAATTAAATTTTAATAAATCTATATAATGTCATTATGTATATTTACTTAACTATTATTATCGATATATACATGAATGTTATTATTGCAGTCTTTATTTAATAAAAAACTATTAGACCAATTTTAACGCAAGTTTTATGAAACAACCTGGAAAATATGTCCTTTCCAATCAAAAATCGGTTCATAATGGTGTTCACTTTGGTAATCATAATAAACGTGTCGAATCCCATTTATGTTGTGATTACCTATAATATAAATTGTTGTATATTTAAATCATTCCTATTTGTACCTCCTGCTATGGAGATTTTAGTTCCGTGGGTTTTAAGGACTAATAAATTCCTTAAAGACCTATTTTCTAAGATTAATGTTGCAACTGGCGACAAGTGGGCTGGTCCATTTCACGCGCAAAGGTTAAGTATAACCATTCAACGAGGGAATGCTGCCAGCGTTTTTGAAATCAAGCCGTGCGGAGTATGTTTTATAGATTTGTTGTTAGGTTAGTTCTTTCACTTTATAAATATGTTCGTTATTAATTATACTATTTCTGTTATAATTTGTCATATTTTTTGTGACATGCGATAGGACGTAACGCCTCACACAAAGAATTTGGGGCGTTTATTTTCTTTCATTATAGCAGAGTAGCATTATTGGAGAGTATTATTAGAGAGGTACTACCAACTCACAGAACTGGTGGGAATAAATACGCTGGGTTTGTCAGGTTGCCGCTTGTTCCTTCAATTTTTTACACTTATTAATCCTTTATTTTCCTAATTTATTTTATTCAATGTCCCAATATTTTCAAAGCTGCCAAATCACTTTTCGTATATTGTTATTCTTTTATAGAAAGGAAGACAAACGAGGAGACGGTTCACCTGATGGCAAGCGATCGCCCATAGACTCACGCAACATCACGAGTTGCGAGTCGTTGTCAACCTGACAAATTGGATAGAATAGGTTTATTGGATAGGATGGGGATAGGATTGGGAAAAGAATAAGACAGACATGACCGACTTTATTACCTAGGATTACCATGGGCGACCACTTAACATCAGGTGAACCGTCTACCAGCGAATAAGCGTGCTGAATATTACCAAAAAGAAAATCTTTACCCGCGTTAAAGGTAACTGCGGTTGCGTCCGTAGCATTCGCCATTAACATTGAAAATTCGAAACCGGCGTCCAATTTCGTCTGTTTATAAGCAACAGTTGCATGTTTTCGTGCATTATTAACGGCCACTTTAGTAACCTGTGGCATTCTGACAAACTTACTCTGCGTTCGGATTAATTAAATATAGTTTTTAGTATTCTACAAATAGAGACTAGTTTGAGCGTTAATTTTTGAGCCGCGCGTGCGTGTGACGTTCGGTTTTACGCTCCATTTCCCGCCTCGCGGTTAAACGCTTTACGCGTTACAACAGAGGTTTTTTGCGAGGGCCAATCATATAATTCCTTAAACACACTCGTTCTAACAAAGTCCACTAATTATGACATGATCGGACGAAATTTGTCGGTTGAGTTTATCGAACGTATAAGTCAAATTTATAATAAAAACGTGAATTGAACGTGATAGAAAGTAAGCGACGACGATGAATCAATTATTTTTGGTAATGCGCTACGAATATGTTTGAAATTATCTGTAACAGTAATTAATGTATAAGTACTAGATGTTTCCCGCGGGTTTACATTTTTTATTTTTTATTCAATCTTATTGCACAAATGTTGTACACACGAGAAAATGCCTTTGGCATGACGGACGTAATGCCAAAGGCATTTTCTCCCAGTCTATCTTTGGGTGGTGCTGAGAAATTGAGATAGCAAAGATAAAACTTAAACGTTTATTTTTTTTGTCACTAAGGTTAGTGTTTATTAGCGAATTTAAAGTGAATTTATCATTTTTTTTCTTAAATTCGACTGACACGTACAGTGATTACTTGAGTTTGTAAAAATAAAAAAAAATACTTATATTAAAAAAGCACTGTTTTATTCACGTTTTTTACAGTTACCTGTACTTAACACAAAGCGAGAGTATTGGTTAAACCGAACGTAAAATACAGAGATTTTGGCTCCGCGGCGTAGGCTGTTACCAGCCAAACGTGATCTGCGGTACACTTATAATAATAGTTAAGCTATTAGCACTAGAAATCTGTCGGAATGTCTGTCATCTGTTTCTGAATCACGCACCGGCGGCAATGCGATCAGAATGTACACGAACTCGGCACGCCAATATTTTAGATTCTATTTGACATAATAATTAATGCTATAAACATATCGCTATTAAATTATAGGGCACAATTAAAATTCTTCAATTAAAACACGACCGACAAGCATTTGTTTTATGTTAAAAATCTCATTACATTGTAAGTTATAGTATTGAAAAATGTAGTACAGACTCTGCGGATACGGAACAGTTGAATGAAGACATTGAGATCCGCCACAATGTTTAATTATTATGATAATAACGTCAGACACAACAGTGAAGTAAATAAATGGTACAGTTAAGTGGTGAAAATGAAATAAACTGAATTCTAAAGCTTTAAAAATGCACTTTCATGACATATTTTTACCGTTATTTCGTTTTAAAGAACAAATTACTAATTTTATTTTTCTGAAAATTTTATGGAACTAATCCTAAAGATTTTTACAAATAAAAAAATATTTTTGAAACTGGTTCATAAGAAAGTTACAGTTATTGTCAAAGACAAATTTCCTTCTTTTTAAGAAAAACATATGTTTTATGGTTCTATTTTTTTTCGTCAAACCGTACAGGCATGATGTACACTATGAAATATGTTAAATTTTTCAATCTATCAACCAATAATTTTTGAGAGGTTTGTATGAAGAATGTAACCACAAATTTTTAATTTTATTTCCATTCCTTATAAAATAATAAAATTAAAAAATATATATTTAAAAGTTATTCGAATATTGTTATTGTGTAACAATTTATTACCTAACGTGTTCCATTATATTACGGTATACTCGTACTAATATATTACAGGAACTTTTTTATTTGCAAATGTTTATTTGATTCAGGCGCTTTAATAATCAATAGATTATAATTAAGTTCGCATCTACTTGGCGTATCCTTCAGTAATGACAGATAGTGCAAGAGCCTATAAAAAATGTCAGCCAACCTTTATCACGAACGCATTATAATTCGAAGCGACGGCTTTTCCCGCGTAAAAAGTACACGTCAAACCGATCGTAAATCATACGAAGTGAAGCCAGCGGCGTATTTTATACTAAAAGGTTTGTCATTTTTATTGTTCCGTATCTCTAAAGGAAAAAGAAATTCTTATAAGATCATTTCGTTGGCCGTCTGTTTGTCCGTCACAACCCTTTTTCTCAGGAACGCGTAAAGGTAATTGTAATTAATACCAAATATTGAGGTATGCGGTTTCTTGGGATTGTATAAATATCAACCCTCTAAGTCTACACAGTCAAAATATATGGCTGTTTATGTCGCATTTCTCCTGTATACATGTAGGGAATCAAAAAATCTTATAGTTTACTTTTCGTTGACCTAGAATCATGAAATTTGGCATGAAAAAATATCTTGTTCGACAAGCATAAGAAAAATCCAGTAACCAGTACCAAATGGGTACCTAAGTACGGAACCCTGAGTGTGTAAAAAAATCTACAGGTTATTTTCCGTTAATCCAGAATCATTTAGTTTGGTCGAAAGAGTAAAAGAGCAAAACTCCGAAAACCATATTAATTATACCACCAAAAATGGGTTCGGGACTCTTGGCGTGTGAGCTCGGTTCGCACTCGAGCAGTTTTTTTTTATAAATATCGAAATTGGAATAAAATAAAGCAAGGCGTAGGCTAGTGTTATGGCAATTTATATTATAGCGTAGACAGCCCGCGGAAATATCTCGAATGTCAATCTTGTTCAATGATCGAAACGCTTGCGAAACAGCGCTTAATGAATATAAGACACGAAGACAATCGTCCTAGTGGGAGATATCGTATTGGAATTTTCGTTGGAGGTTATTATGCATCGCAATAAAATGATACTTCGAAAAATAACATGTGATAGGAACGAAGTTCTTGATTATAATTGTTTTTAACGTTACGGACGTTTTATGCCGGCTAGGATACCTCTCCGAAACGCCACTTAAGGAACTTCGTTCCCAAAAACAAAAACAAATCAAAAATAATTAATATAATATTTATAAAATAAATAAATAAACATGTCAATATATAAGTCCACCAATATATAAGTCCACCGTAGACTATACATTAGGCACTGTATAGCATAGACTATAGATACGATAAATTTTACGTTTCGGACGTTTTTAGCCAGCTAGGATACACCTACGCAACGCCCCATAAAGAACTTCGTTCCAAAATAAAAACGTTCCACAGATGGTTATAAAAATTACATTCAAGCACCAGTATCTCACTACAAAAGTTACCTAAAATTCTGTTGCGATAAGATATAAATATTCTATAAATTGTGATAAGACAATAACTAAATAAAAAAAATTAAAAGAAAATTACATAAGCTTTTTTTTCTCTACTGCAAAGCCTTGTTCCGTGCAGTTACACCGACATCCATACGACCTTATTCCTGAATAGTGAACTTCCCATATTGTGGAAATGCTACATTTAATTTTTTTTTAATAAGTTCCGTTTTTTATGCTATATTAAAATAAATATATTACGTTCTCACTCGGGAAGCATACTTTGACTTTTCTTAAGTACCTACTAATACTACTTCTGTAAAAAAAATAATGAACCATCATTCTTAGAAACATAATTTAAGAGAAGCAAAAAGGTTTTATTAACGTACTAAATTATATCGTGTCCAAGATGTTCTCTTAAACTTCAATGATCTAGTTCTGGTCTCGTGGGTATATGATTTTGTAATGATGCACAAGACCGAAGCAATTTGCTGCATATACAAACATATACGTTTTACAATTTATTTTTGTAATAAAATATACATTTACAAGCTTTAGCAGTCAGAATAAATCAACTATTAGTAATAATATCATTAATTATACAGAGTAAAATTAAGCGTTTGTGAATTTATTCATTCAAGCTCAACATATTATTAATTAAAATGGAATACTTAAGATAGAAAAATAACGTATTGTACTTAAAATTAGCTTACTTTAATTAATTTTCAGGGCAAAAAATTTTTTTTACAGAAAATTGCAACATAGGTGTTGTTGCAATTTTCAATCGCCTAAAGATGGAACTTTAATGACATATTTTTGTTCGGGGATTAAATTTAAAAACTGTCCAATCGGACTGTATATTATACAAAAATATATTTTGAAATCGATTCACAGAATACTCAGTTCAGGGGCAATAAGGATAAAGAAACCTGCAATTGTATTGGAAATCACCTCTTCTTTTTTTGAATTCGATTGAAAACGTTACATATTACGTACAAATTATTTACTGATATTATGGTAATATTATTAAAAAAAATCACCCACTGCTCTTGAGAGTCGATATTTATAACCCATAATTTTTAATTTTTTTTGTTGTATATTCTGTGTTTATTACATTTACCGGGAATAAACATTAAATATTGATTAAAAAAATAAACAACTAAATACTACTACAGTTATAGTAAAGACCTTGAATCTGAGTCTGAATGAAAAGGCGGATCTGCGTTGAGTCAAGTTCTCGCGAACAGACATTACGGATTCTGTTCCGGCTACCGTTTAACTACTGATTTTTAATCTGTGGTCGTTTCGCGCCAATTTTGTCATATCAGCAAACATCGGAACAATTTGTATGCTTTTGAACCGGAGATAGCGATCGACGTCTACTGTATATTGTTATCTAGCGGGGTTCTATTATAAACATGAGAATATTTCGACTTTTTTAAATGAGAAAATGTTAACATCTATAACAGAATGTTTTAGACAATTTGTGCAAGAATTGAAATAGATACTTTTAAAAAGTATTGTTGCAATGATAAATATAATAACTGTTACTTCTTACAAAAGGAAAATACCCATTTTTATATAGAATATCGTATCAAGTCCAAACGATTTTTTGAGACTAGCATTGTAATATTAATTCATACATCTTTTCGTAAAGAAAACCCGAGTTCTGAAGATATTTGATGAAATCGAATAATCGAGTCATCAAAAACAGTTTCTATTTCATTCCACGTCTCTATGACAGATTGTGTAAACGTCATGTGGGTAAAGCAATATTAATAATTCATACTTTTATACTATAAAATTAAATTCTCTGTTCAAAAATTATAAGTAAGAAATTAGGGAAATAATTACTCTATCATTTTCATCTTGATGCATGAGACTTTTTGTACCGCTTTAGGGCATTGTCTTTTGTATCTGCCGTAAACTGCGCTTATGGTGTTGATTCCGAATATTAAAGCCCAGTTGTTGAGACGCTACTTTTTATTTTTAAAAACACAAATTATTTATAAGACATAAGATTTCGCATTGACCAGTAAAACGAACACAACAAAAAATAAGTATCAAAACCAAAAAGGCCAAATGTCTTTAAAGGTATTTACCAAACAACGTTATTTAATAGATGAAATGAAAATGAAGTAAATAAATACCTTACGTTAGGTAAACAATAAATAATGTACTATAAAATGTTCATCTGTAGTTGCAGAAATTAAGGCCAGGGTACCTTTCGGCCGAACCTATGTACCATACGTGACCATGAATGCTGTATAGGGTTCGAAACGTCGGGTGATAAAAATTTTAAATAAACCGCGATAAAATCCGTAAAGTTGTTTCTTTTTGCTGTCTCAGAAACAAAATCCATAAAGGTGTTGTCAACGCGTTGCAGACATGGGCGTATCATTAGACCATACTAGGGTGGGCACTAAACTATTCTGGGGTGGGCGCTAGACCATCCCGGAGAGGGCAAGAGCCGGACCCTCCACTGCGTATGGTTGCAGGCTTATTGCTTTTCATAATAGTACTTCGCAAGAACGCAAAAACACAAATACATACATCTTATGTACTACTATTCAAGTAAGAATGTGCACGACATCGACCTCGAGTTGTCAAATATTTGTTAAAAACTATTATTTTTTTTATTTGCTGTAGCTATGACTCAGCAATATAGCGAGGAGTCATGCACATTCTTTGTTGACAGGCACTATACTAAGTTTTTGAATCGAGTTTATAAGTTAAACCGTTATGTAAGGCTCAATCATGGCGGGTAAATTTTTAATAACAAATGAAACCAGGCAAAACTATAACGTTGCCCGCACGGTGCAATAAAGCACTCAGATATGCATCAAGATCGCGCGCTGGTTTTCGTGTTACTTAAAATTAGTGACACCACAAAAATAAGTAAGTTTTACGGACAACTAAATTCAAATTCTAAATACGTTTATTCATATAGAGTTACGCGTTCTTATGAAAGGTCACGTTTTACGTACAAATATTGTAGAAACAATATTTCGTTTTTCACACAAAATGCTTTATACTGATTATAATGTCGTTTTCTTCTTAAGGATATTTGTAGAAATTTCTAAAAAATACTATAGAGGTACGAATTAAAGAAGTGTGTGTATATATATTTATCAGAAATGTCGTTTCTTTGACAATTTAAGTTTTAAATAAAATGTATGCGCTAACTCCAGTTTAAATTGAGCTTGTAGAGGAGAAAATAAGAGTCTTATTTATTTTATATTATTTATTAAAGAAATTAAGTCTATAAGTAGCTTTCTTATGTGTGAATGCAATTTGTACCTTATGTTGATTATGTAAAAAAATTGTGTTTCAATATCACACTAAATTAAACGATTCAAGTCGTCACAGTTAACATTTTTCTTTAATATCAGACAATTAGCTCCAATTTTTTTACTGTGTCGCAGGTACATAGTAGTACTGGCTAATGTATATAGGGCGTTGCATCTTTGCCAACATTTTTCCTTTTCTTAAAAAAAAATCTTAACTATTTAAATCTAATATGTCCTCTTATTCTGATTGATCTTTGAAAATATGAAAAACCTATTGGTTATTTATAGAACGTGGAAATAAAATGAAAATTCATATCTAAAAACTGTCCTATGATTTTTTTTGGCGCGGTCATCATCACTGCTGGCCTGAGGGGCCTCTGCAGCTCCGAAGGACGTGAGGTGGCCGGGCCTAAACCTCGTTTTTGAGTGGCTAAGCTCGAGGGCTCCCGGGAGAGCCTCGGCTCGGGCCGCCACTCTAATAGTGTTACCGGATTGGAAC
>JAOCPS010847443.1:0-18870 GCA_025505425.1 Graphium colonna
AGATTGAATTCTCTGCGTTCTGCGTATATAAGAAACTCCAATATTTTCGAAAGAAACTTAGTAAAGCTTCGAAAAAGCTTGGAGTCATCAGAAGACTGAAGCAACTATATAAAGAGCAGGCCAATCTACATATGGCATTCACTTAACAACTACTACCATTTTAAAGCATTCAACGTCGGGCATAATATAATTGCGCTGACCACTTGAGTAGATCTTTGATAATATAAAACAATTAAGAGCATTTTAACACATAAATTCATAAGCTATACACAACTTCAACCGTAACACTATGAAAAATTGGTGTTATAATTATATCGTTGATTTTGCATGTTGGAGGTGTTGATGGAGACATTGCAAAGGCATCGTGGCATAATAATTGGGGCTGCATTTCGTGTATGAATAGCTGAGACAGCAAAGCGTTCAAAGGAAATGTAGCGAGCTCTTGAGAATATTATTCATGAAATTAGTAGTTCTCTGTCGTAGTTGTGCTAGTTTTTATACTTAACCTTTGGGCGAGAATAAAGCCAGCCTGCTAATCGCCAGTTGCAACATAAATTATATAAAATAGGTCTTTGAAAAATTTATTGGTCCTTGGACCCCAAGGACCTAACGTCTCTACCGCAAATGACACAAGTTGAATTTTAAACTATTTAAGATTTGTCAACGCCTTGCACTATGCAATTTATTTAGCGTGGTACAAGATAATTGAACCTATTTAGCAAAATTTTAAAATTTGACACCCAATATCGGTTCTTAACATAAACGTATTTATATACATATCTTTAGGTCACATATCACGAAATTTTGTGCAAACCACACTAACATAACTTTTATTAAAATGTATAACTTACATTAATAATGATAAAGGATATAACATTCAACTTAATATATTCCTCACCACAAAACTACTGAGCCTCTGTCGAATATCTATTTGTTAAGTTTGTTTTCACCCCCTAAACGTTGATTATTTCAATGGTTTCCAGTTGGTTCTGGAATGTTTGGGTTCTAGGTTTGCTCACACCACGTTATCATGGGAAATTTTAAAACCAATCTCCTGATTTCTGATTATCACCGCACACTTAAGCTCCTGCACATTGTAAAACTAAGTTCTTTTCATATTCTCCCACTCAAAGCCACCCTTCAAAGACTTTTAAGGGAATATACTTGGCTTAACTTAATCCTATCTTATAATCCTTCCATGATTTCATCCTGATGTCAACATCCTGCCCCAGGTTTTCTTACCACTACCTTATTTTCCTTTTCTACATCTTAAAACCTACTAAACTTAAACCCAAACTTCTTCATGTGCGTTCTTTTACAAGATTGAACGATTTAGAGCTACGCAAAATGCAGCTAAAATTAACCAACGACCTCTGATAGACGCTAATACTATAGATGAGAAAGTTAGCATTTTGAACACAACAATTAAAAAATTGTATGTCTTATATGCACTATTAAAAAAAATAAGGGTCCACCAGCACCATGGTTAACATAGGGTATCTATACGTATATAAGACGTAGGACTGGCTGTTCAGAAAGTATGAAAAAGAACGTACAGACGAGGTCTATGTATAAAGCATATAGAAATCGGTGTAACCAGATGATACGCAACGTTAAATGCCATTATATCCCTTAAGACTCTGGGTATTGGGGTGTGGATTATCAAACCTCCCTAATACGATTGATTTAGATTATTAAATCGACATTTTCTCACAATTTCTTCGATAGACCATCTGACAATACGTCAAACAATTTCTTATAGAATGGTTTGACGCGCTCAAGTATCAATTCGTAGTCCTTTTCTCCAATTTCTTCTAAAGAAATTAAAAGAGCTGTCCTTGCCATCAGTTGCACTGCCGTTGAACCTAGCATGATAGGTCGTAGACTAATAGTTTCTACTTTAGATTATACCCTTATAGCCTTCACATATTGTGATTTTTTCCTTCGAAACCAGATTCTTCATTTCCTCTTGGCGTAATGCTTTTGGTTGTCCACTTCCAAAATGCTCTAATTCATGACTTTTCGCTCACTATCGACTTATCTTGACCCTGCATTTTCTTTCCAAGGTACTTGGGTCCTGTATTTTTAAACGACTTTCTACTTTTTAATTGGAAACCACTAAACTCAGCTGTCCTCGATTTCTGAAGAACAAATATGATTCTCTTCTTATCTTCGAAAGTTCCGCAATCAGTCATTGTTGATAAATCCTTATTAAGCTGGCTAAATATAAAATGCGGCATCCCACAAGACGGTATTCTCTCTCTACGTTTTTTTCTGTTTTTATTAATCTTATTACGAAGGATATTCGAGTTATCTGTATGCCGACGATCTGCAATTTAATGCACAAGCCAATATAGACAATCTCAAAGATGCTTTTAATAAAATTAACTATGATTTAACAGACATTAAGAGTTGGTTAACCTATCACAGGTTTGCTTTACCCGTTAATCCGTTAAAATGCCAAGTAATATTGGTTGGCAGCTCGCGAACTTTGGCCGAAGTGGATTTAGATCATCTTCCATCTATCGTTTTTGAAATCTCAGCTCTTCCATTTCTATCAGCGAAAACGTCAAAAATATTGGCTTAAATATTGATAACATATTAAACTTAACTAAATATTGATAACATATTGGCTTAAATATTGATAAATATAAAAGATATTGCACATGTGAGGCAAAAATTTGCGGGTACCATGAGGTATCTGTATTAGTTGAAAAACTTCTAGCCTATGCAAACAAAAATAACGCTCATACTGTCCTTAATTTTCCCTCTAATCGACTATGGTAACGTATACTGCCTTGACCTGAATGCAGTTAAACCCAACAAACTAGATTGATTTCTAAATACCTGCATTCGATTCGTTTTCAATTTTCGTAACTTTGACCACGTGTCTTTCTACCGCGTTTAACTCCAGTGACTACCCATTCACCAAAACCGCTCTTTACGAGCACTCCTAACTCTTTATTTTTTCCTAAAATCTCCATCTACTCCCACTTACCATACATATCTTCTAGCTTTCAGTAAGGTAAGGTTCGCGAGCATCTACTCAAAGAAACTGAAGCAGGGCTTATGTATATAGGTATATATATATATATATATATATATTCCTTTAAATCTAAAATTAAATATATATTATTGAAAAATCTTTTTTTAATCTTATTTTATAAATACTCGTTTTCTACCGTAGCTATTTGATAACATCTGTTCACAGCTTTTGCTGTACCTTTACTGTCGTGCTCGCCCGAGGAAGTCCCACTGCCTTAAAGCCGGCATAAAATAAAGTATGCGTGAGTTTTGAGGATGCCGGATGGCCATGTCCACCATTTCTTTTTATACTACTTTCCCCTTCATATCTTTAATTCCCACTTATCTTATCCAATATCAAATTTGCCAGGTTTACAACGCACTTATGGGCGACGTCGTTCTCATTCGTCTGCTTGTTTGTCTTCTTTTCCATAAATAAAAGAACATAAATGTCCACGCTTACAAATATCCAGATGTACCCACAAATTATCGGGGAAACATACGGATTTAGCGGACGAGGGAGTGCAAATTACTACTAACTATTGCTTTCACAGGAGGCCGGGTAATTTATGGGCTAGATGTATACAAAGCCATGCATTGGCTGTTTACTTTCTAAGCTTGTGCAATGCGCAACACCACTTTGTACTGACAGACATATAGACTTTATGGTTGTGAAGATTGATAACGTTCCTCTGTTGGATATCGTAAATGCTGTCGTTTATTGCCAGATGCGCTACTTCAAGCAAAATATTTACGAATAGAATAAAAATTGTGCAACGCTTATGCAATCGTAATTAAAAGAACATTGTAAAGTATGCAAATATGTTTTTAATTTAAATGATCTAGTAGTGCAAATTTAAATCTTCTCCCGCAGGGCATTAAACAAAGTCCAATTACGAAGTAAAATTTTACTGATAAATCAATAAATAAATTAAAAATGTATTAAAGACAGACACAGTTGATGTTCAAAAATACAGTCCTACATATTAATTTACACTTAAAAGAAAATATACGGATTTATAATCAATAGAAGTATTAGAAATCAACGGCTAGTAACAATAATGACAATTAAATGTTTGATCATTTAAATGTTTCAAAGTATATAAAAATATTTATCTTTGAATATTCTAGAAATCTGACACTATTAATTCCATGGCAAAAATATATGAAGAGAAGATACTACTCAATAATTTCTAAACCTTTTTTTAAGAAATCTAATTGGCAATGCTAGCTTAAACAAAAATACAAAATAGTTAAAATGAAAAAACTTGGAAGGTCCAAACCTATTTTCTTTTCCGCCTGAAATATTCCACACTTACGTTTCTCACGTCATTGGCTGAAATCTGGGGATGAATTAACCGTCTACAAGTTTTGTTGTTTTCCTCTCACGTTGGAGTTGGAAACAAAAAGTTTTGATTTAATGAAAACACTAATTGTGAATTTGGCAGTTGTGTTGTCTTGTAAAAAAAGAGACACATAACAGTAATAATTACAGACTAAAGAACCAAAGAAAACAGTCAAAAAGGACAAAAAGCTAAACTACCACAATTTTTGTTGTGAAATCTCTTCTCCAAAAATACATAAAGAAAATGCATTAAAAGTGCAAATAACAATAGATTTTATCTGCTGTATTAATTTTAGTCAAATTATGTCTTTCATACAAAATAAAATCATATTTTGGAATAAACTTTAGACATATTTAGCGAAAAAATCTCACTTGACGCTTTGTGAACGGAAACCTCTCTATATATCATTATAAATAGAAAGGTTTCCGTTTACATAAAGGTATTATTACATAATATAGGCATTTTTTTATGAAAAGAATAACAAACGAACCGACGGTTTACCCGATGTTAAGTAATCCCGTTGCCCAGATTTAGTGGATAGACCGGTCGGGAACACATTGAGGATTTGGAGTAGAAAGAAGTGGGAAAAGAAGAGAGTAGGAATGGTCATCTGGCAATCCTGTATGAGTAAGATAATCTAATAATATATAAGGCATATAATAGATAAAGCAATTGGCTAAACTAAGAGAAACTCACAATAAAAGGAGAAATTTATTGGAATCACCAGAAACAATAGCAAGTGATCATGCCAGTCAAAGCAAAAATCAGCCAAAAAATATCTCTAAAATTCATGACTAAGATGGTTCCATTTTTTGTTATATCGGGGAAACCCAAGGAAACTATGGCGTAGGATTTATTATAAAAAAATACCTCAAAAAACCATTGTAAGCTACACCGGTCTATCTGAACGAGTAGCTCTCTTGAAGTTAAATATCGACGGCTATCAAGTAGACGTTAGACAAGCATACTCATATACAGAATCGGTAAGTGACGACAAGGTGGAACTTTTCTATAACACCGTCAATAAAGATCTAGATATGTCTGGAAAGAACATCATAGTCTTGGGCGACTTTAACGCTAAGGTTGGCCAGCCGAAGCTTGAATAATTCATGATTATGGAAAATCACGGGTATGGAACGAAATATAAAAATGACGAATGGTTAGTGAACTCCACATTTGAAAATAAATTATGTGTAATTAACACGTTCTTAAAGAAACCAAAAATACAAAGATGGACCTGGAAATCACAGGACGGCGTTACAAAAAATAGACTACATTTCAACAAATTTATACAAAAATATTCAAAATATCCAGGTTGTAAATGTGCGTTGTCCCACAGACCACAGAATTCTACGAATAACTATTATGCTAAAAAAAGAAAGGAAAGAAAGAAGACCTCATGATTTGGGAAAAGCAGCGACACCGTGCAAAAATACTACAGTAAAATTATAAAGGCTCTGAAAACCAGCTTACACGACGCTCATACATCAAAAAACCAAAGGTGCTCAGAAAAAATCATATGGGGTCGCACACGAAAATTAATACTTAGATGACAAGAGATTAACAAAATAACATCTAAAACACGAACATCAAAAAACGAAGTAAAAGCTTTATATAAATGAATAGCTCAAATGAAGAAACTTAAGCAAATATGTAAAAAGAGATTATCTGAATCACATAGCTCATAAAATTGAAAAGCATATGAATACTAAAAGTAGTTTAAAAAAGCATACCGCGAATTAAGTTCTCACAAAATATGAATAGAAAAATGAATAGAAAATATTCACAGACGAGAAAAAATATTATTGATATGGTGACTGCTTTTTATAAAAAAATATTTAACACGAAAACTGTAGAAAATACAAGTTTTTCAACTTCTCATCAATTACACGAAGACAGAGCAATGCATTTCGTGGATGAACCTGAGATACTCAGGGAAATAAATAGATTAAAATTCGAAAATTCTCCCGGGTTAGACAAATTGAAATGATAAAGACAGCTATACTTCACCTGGCTTACCATAACTAAATACATTGGCAAGACATAAATATTAAAACCAGAGATAGAGATAACTAATAAAGTCTGGAGGAGGTCCTCACCCTTTCATGAGGGGTTCTTTCAAGAATTTCGTTTTTATTTTATTTTTGTTGAGTTACACCTTCTTATTGTTTACAATTACAGCTTATTTATATTTTTTCTACAATAAATTAATTCAATAAATCAATATTAAACTAATCATGATATACTAAAGAATAAAATAATATTTAATTACGATTAAAATTACATAATGTTTAAAATGAAATCCACACTAAAAATGTGGGGCGTGCCTATTAATTGTTAATTGATAAGTGTTTATAACATAATTTTTCGTATTTTTTTTTATTTAAATGCGTGTTTTGTTTTAGCATCCTTAATTTTGCGAGAAATAAAAGGCTTTTTATTTTTATTTTATTTATAATATGAAAATGATAATATACTGTGTTAAAAATTGCAAGTATACTAAAACTTCTAGAACGCTAGTATACAATTTACTTTGAAAGTACGAAAGCTACACTGAACATTTTTAGAACTTGCTACTTGAAAGCAATATAATAAAAATTTAAATTTTGAAAATGAAACTCTTTTTGAATAATACTGAGTATATAATTTATTCGTTTGTCATTTGCTTTACGGTTTGGCAGCAAATTGAAAATAGCCTATGTAACGTTATCATGAACTTAACACGAGAAAATTTTTGTGCGATGATTTTTTATGACTTTCGATGTCATCTAAGTCAACAAGAAAGTTAATATTGTCTACTATTGGACTTTTACGATGAAGCCCCGTCTTGTGCCACTGTTTACAAGTGCTTTAATGAGTTCAAATGTGGTCACAATAATCTTACCGATGATGTGCGTGAGGGACGGCGTTCTACGGCGACGACTGAAGATAACATCAGTGTTGTGCAGCGTATGACAGAGACTGACAAAACAATGACCTATCAGCAGACCTGGACAAGCTTAGGGATGGGTATGAGTCAAGTGTTCACAATCCATGAACATTTGGTAGTCAGGAAGCTTTGTGCCCGGCGGATACCTCATAATTTGACCGAGGCTCAAAAACTCGTCGTGTTGATTAGTGCCGTGAAATGCATGAAAGATTTAACGGAGGTGACTCAAATTCTTTGTTTGGCTTAGTTACGGAAGACGAAAGCTGGATTTAATGTTATAATCCCGAAACTAAAAGACAGGCAGCTCAGTGGGTGTTTCCTTCCGAGGAGTTGCCAACTAAAGTGAAAAGAGGGAAAAAAGGTGGTAGCCTCGTTCTTTGAAAAGGCAGGATATTACGCAATAATTGTTTTAGAGATATAAAAAACAATTACTGCAGAATGGTACAGTGACAATTGTTTGCCACATGTCTTTAAAAAAGTGCATGAGAAACGACCTTGCAGTAAGATTCTCCTTCACCACGACGATGCTTCGTCACACACCGCCAGGCAAACGATCGATTATTTAGCGACCTCAGACGTAGAACTACTGGGTCATCCGCCTTATAGCCTCGACCTCGCACCTTGCGATTTTTATTTATTTCGAAAAATGAAAGAAAATCTATAAGAAAAACGTTTTATGAACGCCGAGGAAGCTGTGGTTATGTTTCAGAAGGCCGTAGAAGAGATCCCTAAGGACGAGTGAGCAAAGTGCTTTTCTAAGTCGATTGCAGCGATGTATTGGCGTGAATAAACACTATTTTAAAAAGATAAAATAAAGATAAAACTTGCTAATTTAATCAGTTTTTGATTTTCCAAGGACTTTTAATTTGTCCTTCGTAGTAAGTAAAGAAACAGCTTTTTTTAAACTGTCCCACATTTCATTGCTAGGTAAAGGCCTCCTCTAGACATAGAATATAGTCCAACACACGGCCCCTGTACAGATAAGACATTACAGAAATATTATTTCTTGGGTATTCGTTTCATTACAATGTTTACTTTTACTTTCGAGCAAGTAGTAAATCAGCATTTAAGACTGCAATTAGAAATAAAAGAATTTCATTGGTATTGGCATCAGAATTTGTACTCAGTTTTGCCTCGAGTAAACCAAGTTAAAGGCGAGCGGCCAGACTAGTGGGCTACTACGGTTCTTTAAAAATATGCATTAATTTTGCGTAAAATCCTACATGAAATGCTTGACATATATTTAATAAATGTAGACAAAATAGTAAATGGTGACTAAATACGAGCTATATGCTTCATGTATATAGATTAAATCGTAACGGTGCTAGAAAGTGAAGCCTACTATATAATATAAATTTACTTCTGAATTTGTATTTGTTCTTGAGACTGAATTGTTGCATTTGAATGCTTTCCTTTTCCATTCCACCTTCAATTTATTATATAATATAAATAGTTACCGATAAAATAAAACTCCAGTCGGCTATGCATAAAAAAACAATGAAAGAACAACACATTTTGAATAATTCCTTCATCGAGTGACAATTAAAATTATACCAATGCTTTAATCACATTATTTTATTATGCATATTTAAATAAAAGGATTTTTAAAAGATTGAAACAATAAGGTATACTTTTTATAATATTTAAAGATGGAACATATATGTGACATTATTAAAGTAGGGGCTAGCACTTTTTATTTCTTGTTAAAGTTACCAAATCATTATGCTGGGTCACGTTGATGAAACATTACATTTTTGTACAAATACGATGAGCTAAAACTGCGAATAATTCCCGCGCGTGATAAGCGGAGTCACATTTAAATAAATGGAGCAGCGTAAACGGCTGTACAAATAAGCTTTTTTATTTATTTCAACTATTTGGATAACCGTTGCGCATTACATACGTATTAGAAGTTTACTATATGCATATATTTTTATTATGTAATGATTTTCTCTTTATAATTGTAGGAGAGCATGAATATGGATTTTTAAGACACCTCCATTATTCGCTTCCTTCTTAGACTAAACTGTATAAAATTCTAAATGTGAAATGGATTTTTGATATGTAGAATTTTTAATTGTAACGCTTCTTAATGAATGATGCAATAAAAAAAAACATATCGCATCCTATGTCTTATAGTTCAGTTATAATACTGTCTACAAGAACTTTGTTTAGTCCACTTATGTTTCTGCATCCATATATTGTAATTGTTTGTTAATTTTTGGCTCGGGAGTTGTATTGATGGTTTGTTCTTAATTACGAAATTAATCAATTTAAACAACATAACTTTAATAGCCTCTCACAGATACGTTATCAAAAATCCTAGGAAGAAATATTAGAAGCTGGTCTTAAGCATCATCGCTCTCATAGGTAGCTGAAGCCAACCATTTTAATTGTTACTGACTCTTTTATCTCTTGTATGTCTTGAGTCTCTTTGTGAATGTGTGTGAAAAGCAATGTTGTTGTAATAGTAATAAGAGAGCGACAGAATTAAACATGTTTGCAGAAAATGCTATGCTTTTATTCTCACTTATTATTAAGGAGTTTTAAATTAAGATGGAACATTAAATATATCGCGCTAACGTATGTTTAGCGTCGGTAATACAAAATATTGTCCCTATATCAGAAGCTGACAGGATAAATTACGCTCGAATATTCAGTGCGTAGAGCAGCACTTGAAATTGCTTTTTTGATTGTGGACATATTTCTTCTGCTATAACTAAGACGTAGTTTATTGAATTTTTATTGAAATAGTCATTTGCTGAGATCACATTGCTTACGAGTACTATTCTCAAATAATTTTAATCGGTAGAAAAAGTGTACTTACGAGACACGTATAATCCAAAATTTAGCGGAAATTATTAGTCTGAGAGATAAAAAAATATATAATTTTTTTTAATTTTTATGAAGCCTGGATATTGACAAAGACATAATTGTGTTATATTTGTTAATTTTTTGAATATATTCAGAATTGAAAATGCTTAAATAGGCGTAAAAGGAAATGGAAACAACACATATGTTGTTGTGAAAAAAATTGCTTTATACGTACCGACATTATTTTTTTTGACCGGTACACTATCCTCTGGTACTTGTAACATATCTATTGCATTAGTGTTTTAATTTACAAAGTCACTTAATTTATTTACTTTACACGATATAGATAAAGCAACACACTAATTGCTCATAATCAAAGAAACGCACAAATTAGCGTTAGCGTTCGCATGTCATTAAAGCTCCATAAAAGTCATGGCCGATTTCTATTTTTTTTTTCTCGCAAACTACACGAAATTAATAATTTCCGCCAAATTGTATATTAGTCATAACTTTTAAATAAACATTCTCTATCAATTGAAATTATCCGAGCAAAAATCGTAAAAAGAAAATTACCCGAATATAGTTGCGTGCCGCAAGGAAAGAGGCGATAATCCGCACGCGTCCCGCGAGCCCTGGGTTGCTGTTCCCTGATATTATGCATATGAACATTTGTAGGTCTGTCACTCCATCATGGAAAACGATGGATTTTGGACAAATCTAAAAAAATTATTTAAAAACCACTATAATTTTTTTTTATTACATCGTAATGTTATAAACTTTTTTTCTTTTGGGAGCTACCCTTCAGCAAATTATATATACAAAATAACACAATGTATAGTCAAACATTGTTTCTATGCTTAGCTTTTATCATAGTTCGTGTAAAAAACAGGACATCATTCATATTTTTCCAGGAATGACCCTCAATGAAAAAAATTTAAGTTTTTTATGGTTTTTAATGGTTATAATTGTAATGGAACATCCATTACAATTATAACAATTAAAAATGACAATATTAAGAATTATAAACAATTTGATCGTCCAGTTGATTTTAAACCTTTAAATACAATGAAAATTTTCGCTTTGGTTTTGAAATAATGTTTAGTCCTATGAGGTTAAAGAGGAGAGTGAAAGCTATACACATTTTCCACTTTTAAGGTTTTCCATAAAGTTATATAAAGACGTAAAATTAGTTATGTTGTAACCATAAAGGTATATAAATAATCATAGTTTTTATTATATACATAAAAAAATAAAAATATTCATAGTTTTTAATATATCTTTATTTATATACCAATTTAGTTAAAGGCGGCCCTAAATAGCTTAAATAATTTTAGTCAAAATACAATACAAGATGCAGCCGTTAACACACACTGCATGTGTTAAAAGAAGAGCTCACTACAAAACTAAATATGATTGAAGCTCTACATAGACAAATAGATACTGAGAGCTTAACATCGTTCTACAAAGGAACCCCAAAACATAACACACTAAATTCGAATTCACAATGTCTCAGCAACATTGATAACTGTAAGCCAATATTGGGACGTGAGTTCTGCGACCTTTGGAAAAACGCCAACGTGAAACGTCGAGGTCTGCACTGCCATTTGGGTGACATAACTCAGAATTCAAAAAGAACACTGTTTGGATTTTTATTATTACAACAGAGTTTCCTATTTATTTTTATGACATATAACTTTGACTTATTACGATATCAACTTGTTCAAAAATTTATAGGAAATTTAGCTCTGTAGTTCGACATTTAATTTTGTTCATTACCTTGGTATTTAAAGATAGACAGTTTTTTCTGAAAAAAATAACGAGTAAACATAAAATAATTAATTTTAATAAATTTAAATAATGTATTTACATGTAAACGTTTTGTTCATAATGTAACGACTTATTTAAAAATACCATATACTCGCACATTATTAAAAAATGCAGAATTTATAATAAATTCTCACACCGTGTTTGTTAATAACAAAGTTGTAAGTATTAAATAAAATAATTTTCATCAGACCTAGACATTACAATGACTTGCTACGTTAAATATAAATTTATGAGTAACATGTTATATAACGCTGTGCATATGACACATACCACTCCCATGATGAAGGAATCAAATTATATTCTTGTTCATGTAATTTTTTTGAAATTTAAAGTTTTTAATAAAGTCAATCATAGGGTGATACAGAGAACTTAAGGTAGGAGGTGCCTAGAATGGAATTATAGAGATAAATTTTAGATTAAATTAAAAGTATATAACAAATCCAACGAGAAGAAAGATATTGTATGTATAACATAAATTAAATAATATACATACAAAGTTCATACTAATATACATCATATACAGATACATATGCTCATATACACATATAAAGGAGCATATGTATGTGTATATTGTATGTATATATACATATATTCACATACATACATACCTATGTATGTAATTCATCAACGGCGTCAGAAATCTGTCTACTGGTTCTCTGATAAATACTTATTAACTTTTTCCTTAAATACAAAGCCGTTTTTAGCCATCCTGATTTTAAGAGGTAATGAATTCCACAAAAGACTAGACTATATAAAGAAAGAAGAGTACATAAAGTCAGAACGGATCCGTCCTTACACACCTTCACTTCTCGCTCTAAACGAGCAACATTCTTAAAACGCCGAATGTCAAACTCGCGTTTTTCGCGGACGACACGGCGCTCTACACCTGAAATAGAATTCAGGGGTTCATTACGAAACGCCTCCAAATTGCCACCGACCGCCTCGGCAATTGGTTCCGCAACTGAAGGATTGACTTAAACCCCGAAAAAAGTGTAGCAATACATTTCTCACATAAAAATTACGAATCCCGTAAGCAACACAAATGGAATAGACACGTCCGCCAGTACAAGATGCTAGGGCAACTCTCTATCTTCGGCCAATCGATCCCTTGGGCTAAGAAGGCCAAATATCTAGGGGTAATCCTAGATTGCAAAATGACATTTTTACACCACATTCTTAATGCCAGGAAAAAGGCCGTGTATGTTTCCGGCTAACTCTTTTATTTAACCAACAGCAGGAGCAAAATGTCCTTAAGACACAAATTCCTTTTATATAAAACATACCAATTTTGACCTATGCAAGAACATGTTTCGCTCACGCTGCATCCACAAATCTCGACGAATTACAAGTCGTGCAGAATAAATTCATCCGCGGGACATCATCCCCGTGGTATCAGCGCAATGTCGATCTGCGACACAGCGACTGTAGGCTTCAAACAATACGCGATTTTAATAAAGAAAATTCGAAACTGTTCTTTGACAGAGCCGAAAATCATTCAAACCTTCTAGTGGTATCCGCGGTAAGGTATAAACCGGTACCAAATGCGGCCATTAAAAAGCGTCGCCTGCATAATGTCCTCCATGACCCGGTTGAGGAAGGGGACTTAAACAATCAAGACCCACCGTTGGGGGTCACGCTAATTGAATACACAACACCATAGTTCGCACTCGTCTCAGAGCACGGCGAGCCAACATAACGTACATACGCAACACCCGTGTTCCGGAGTGGTTCTCACCGCCCCCAACTAATGTATAAAAACAGTTATCGACAGTAGCGATAAGGACCTGTATACCGGATCGCAACCACCTTTAGTGACATTTCCCCAATTTGACATATCACCCATGTCCTCATGCATGACTCTGTTAACTAAGAGTCTTCAGCTCGTGGAAAAGAAGCATTTTCGTGGGTTCGATTGCTGAAGATGAAGCTCTAAAAGATTTTTGATCTAGGAGCATAACTTCAGATCCATATAAGATACAAGTCAGCACGGTGAGATGGACATACAAGAAGACGATTATGCGTAGAACGAAGGTTTTTGTAACTGACAGCACATAAATATTGAAAGTGATAAGATAAATAACTGGGAGAAGACAAAGAATTAATAGAGAAAAAAAGAGTAGTTAGTGCTCTTAATCAACGTCGTTAGTGTATTGTTAACCATTGGAGTTGGATACGAGCGGAACTTACTTGGTCATACTTACGAAGGTTGAAAACAAATTGAATGCAGTTATTTAGAAGTCGGTCGAGTTTATTAAGCTGATCTGCATTTAGGTCAAAGTAGCACACGTCAACCTAGTCGATAAGGGGAAATATTAAGGCCTGCACGAGAATTACCTTTGTTTTCATCGGTAAGAAATATTGCTTAGCAATATCTCAGATTGGGGTCGACTAAATCTAGTCCAATTTAACCCCCCGAAGACACAAGTTTATGCGTTCACCGCTAAAAAGAAACCCTTTGCCGTGTATCCTCACTATAAGAATACTTCCCTCGTTGCCACAGCTTCGATCGGAATACTTGGCGTCGATATATCGAGCGACGTACAGTTCCTCGGTCACTTGGAAGATAAAGCCAAGTTGGCGTCTAGAAAACTTGGCGTCCTCAGCAGAGCGAGGCAGTACTTCCAGACGAATCACCGCATGCAACTTTACAAAGTGCAAGTTCGGCCATATATGGAATACTTTTCTCATCTCTGGGATGCGGCACCTCTTTACCAGCTTCTTCCATTTGACCGTATCAACTGTTGCCAGCGGTATTTCCTGACCGATACGACTTAGGGACCTTCAAGAAAAGAGCCTATTCCTACGTAAAAGGCCGGCAACGCTCTTGCAATTCTTCTGGTGTTGCGGGAGTCCATGGGCGGCGGTGACCACTTTCTATCAGGTGCACCGCTTGCTCGTTTGCCTCCCTGTCTCTATAAAAAAAGTATTTTAGCCGGTAAAAATAGCGAAATGTACATGAGACCTTTTGAAAGACACTCGCTATTTGATCCTTCCAGCTCACCGTCATGTCAATGTGCAAACTTTTAACGTTTTGATTAAGCGGTATAGTTATAATATAAGGCTAGAGTTATCAAAACAAATAGGTTGTAATTCACTGAAGTCTACTTTACTAATATCGCGGGAACTACCCACTAACATGGCTTGGCACTTTGAGGGATTAACAGTTATGCCAAACCTGTCTGACCATTTTTATGCTATTTAAGTCTTCATTTATAACGTTTACAGTTTTTGCGATTTCCTTTATACTTCCCTGTACATATAAATTAAGGTCATCGGCATAAAGATGGTAAGCACATCGAAGGTCATGAGTGATAAAATTTATAAAAACTGAACATAAAATAGGGGAGAGAATATCGCCTTGAGGGACACTACATACTAGATTTAGCCAATTAAATGTTTCATCATTTTTGGTTACTATCTGTTGGCGCCCTCGAAGATAGGAAGAGAACCATTCTAGCACTTCATCCTAAATATTTAGGTTTGAGAGGACAGCTAACAGGATATCGTGTAAGACAGCATGGAAAGCATTTTAGAAACCAATTAAAGCCATAGCTGTGACTGTTAGTACTCTCCATGCCAGCCCTTATGTCACTTTGAGGAGAGCGGTTGCAGTACTGTGGCCAGGCCTAAAACAAAACTTAATAACCTGTTACTGAAAATAAAGTGAGAAACTTGGTTAAGCACGCATGACGCAAGTACCTTAGAGAGGAATGGCAATGTGGGGATGGGTTAATATTGAGCCAGAACTGAAGGATTGAAGCACTTGGAAAGTGGACGGACTAGTGTATCACGCCACGAGGAAGGTAATTTTCCAGAAACCAAGGAACAATCGTTGATATGTGCTATTGCAGGAAAGAGGTCATCGAAGATAGAAATTATTATGCGTCGACCAATTTTATCATAACCAACAGCATTGTATATAATGGATAGGATGGTTTTTTTTTTTATTTCATAAGAAGAGACTGGAGAAAAATAAAATAAATTTATATTGTGTCGTGCCAAACGATTCATATACGAAACTGTTTCACTAATCATTTGATGATTCATTGCACAAGTGGTAGATATATGTTCATTTAAATCAACTAAATTGATTGTGGGAGGAAAATCTGAAAATTGCGATTTACCGGTACCAAGGGTCCCTAAGAATCTCCAGATATCGGCGAAAGTAGAAGAAGAAATGCTATTTAAAACGTAACTGCGTTTAGCGTTGCGCACCATCTGATTACACCAATTTCTTGCCAACTTATAAAGAGACCACTGCTCATCGGAACGTTGCTTTTTGAACTTCCGAAAAGCACGGTCTCCTCGCTGCATTGGCATCCGGATTTCCTCAGTAGTCCACGGTGCTGAAAGATGTTTAAATTTAATATTTTTAATGGGAGCATGAATGTCATAAAGATTTGCTATTGTTGCATTTAACACTTGAACTTTATCATTCAAGCTCTTTGCCTTTAACAAAGGCTCCCACTCAAGTTTTGACGTGTCCTCACAAATCTTCCCATATTCGTTTTTAGGAAGGAACGCACGTGCAGACCCTTAGGTTTGGGTTTGGAAGATTCCAGGATATAGGATAAATAAAATAGGTCATGGTGGGAAAACCATGGTCACAAATGACAAAAAGGATGTTGTCCATGAAAGGAAACAATAGAAGGATTAGAAGAAAGGATAAGTTCAAAGAAAATGTCAGCACCGGAGATGTTATGATGGGTGGCTTGGAGAGGTAACAAGTGAAAACCGCTTGACTCAACTATACGAAGGAGTTTTATGGTACGAGAGGAATAGAAGCTAGGATATTAGTATTGAAATATCCCATGGTAAGGTGGTGAGCATACTCGGAACCCAACGACTGTAGGACCAATTTGAAATCGTTGAAATGATCAGAATTTGGAGGATAGTATACAACGGCAATAACAATCTTTACACCTTTGATTGTTACCTCCAAGAAAATGAACTCGGCTGAACCCGAGTAATTTTAGCAACAGGAGGTTATTACTTTATACGTAAGGTAGGTAGGCTCCTTAGTTATGTAACGACACCGCCTTCTACTTTTTCAATCAATACAATCATTCTGTAAATCGTCGAATGGTTTATCGCGTACATACATAAGCAAAAGTAGACACTGCTATGAGACAAGACGCGAGGGTAGTCGTCGCAATCAATGCGTAACCGTAACGTGGATAGGATTCTACTTTCAAGCCCGCCGAGACGTTAAATATAGATATTCTCCCTAACGTACGCACGTACTCCATCCCAGGGCACAAATGAATATTCAAACTTGTACCCCGAGAAATCGAGATAGGACGTGTCGACTGGAAGAGATATCAGGGTCTCGTTATGGAAGAGCAAGGCTGGCTTTGATGTCTCGAGATGGTAGAAGATATAATTTAAGTCCGAATGTAGCCTCCTGATAATACAAAGGTCCACAGCAACTAGAGTAGAGTTAGAGTTGGCGAAGTGTTTTGCTCCCTTTGCCTCGGTTAATAGTACTGAGCAGTACCCTCCCACCAGAATACGCAGGGCTGTGGGGGATTCTCTAGAATTTCTAAGACCTCCCTGGGGTAATAGTTCTTTATTTACCGCTATTATTTGGGGCGATGAGATGGGAAACGGGCAACCAGCCACCTGCTTTCACCATGCTAAAGGGTTTCTTTGTCACGCCTGTGCTCCGAGAGGTCATGGTACTTACCCGGTTCGAACCATGCCCTTGGCAGCAGCAAAAAGCCACTGCTGGTTCTACTACCGCAGAAATTACCACCTGTATCAATTAATACAAATTATCAGTATTGATCATATTAAGATAATTAAGTGTTAATAATATATCCAATACCTTCGTTTAAATTACATTATAATAGTTTATAGCATAAATAGTTTGCAAGGTGATTTGCAATATTTCAGCTACTTTGGCCACACATAAACGTTTCGATATAAATGTTTTGGATCAAAAGAATTCAAAGAATAAAAAGCACAATAAGTACATCATAACAATAAAAACAACATAAAACACGCAGAAGCAAATTATCCCTGTATTCAGACCGAAAGGTAACAAAAGAGAAAAAGACAAAACTAAAAAGTTAATTGTAAAAGCATTTGTTAAATGTTGAATACAATTTAGAAATATTTTTATGTGTATTCTCAGCTTTTATGAGCACACCATATTTTCTTATAAAAATATTATTATAGTGTAGTACAAAATGATAAATGGAACGGACTTAAAATTGCTAAAGGAAGTAATATTACGAGGTCAAGTGGAATAAAGGAGTAGCGAGATAGAAGTCACAGGAAATAGTTTCTAAGAAGCGGGGTTTTGCAGAAGATATATTGCATGGGGTTCTTATATGTCGGAAAACTTATAGGATTTCGGACTTTTTGTATTTTAGTTCAAAATTTAACTTTTTTTATAAAATAAGTTAAATATGTAAAACTACGAATAATGCAAACAATAATAATGCAAAACAAAATTTGGAAAAATTTACCCATCAAGCCACCAATTTAAATATCATTTTATGCATGAAAATCTATTTAGACTCGAGATATATAATATATGCCATTGGTATGTCACGTTTATTACTACACGTCTTCTGAGATATATTTTTATAATCACAAAGAAACAAAAATTAAATTAAATATTACTATTCTTGGAAAAACGATTTTAGAGAAATTTCTATGCGTGTTTAACCTGTGTTTTATACATATGAAAATTGAGCTTGTTTATATATAAAAACCGAATAGCGATTTGTGCTTCTCGCTAAAACTAAAAGCGTCTTGAAAAAAATATTTATTTTTTTTATATACGATATTGACGGTTATATTATGTATGAAAATCTGTTGACAGTCCCGAAAGCATAACTCATTTAAAAAGAATCGACTGATTTCTGGAAAACTTGTATGATTTTTGTGGGTAGGAGTGAAAAATTTAACAGCTGTTGAAAG
>JAOCPS010847552.1:0-18855 GCA_025505425.1 Graphium colonna
CTAATTATGCAGCTTGATTTATTTGTACATCCTTAATTAAATGGTGATTTGTTTTAAATAACATTCAGTTGTAATTCGACTTAATGATCTAATTTATCGTATTTAATCAATAGTAGTCTAAGACTTGCTCAGTGGCGCAGACGTCTATGATGACTGATGTTCGTGCGCTTCCACAATATTACTATTGATTAAATACGATAAATCATTAAGTATAACTATAACTATAATCACTACGTTATACGATACGTTGTTGACCTGCGCTAGACCCTGATCGTGTCAAAACCGTTTTAGTTCAAAATAGCGTAGAGGCAAGAAACAGAAAAATCTAAAAGAAAGTACCTTTTCGTTTTCTAATGCAAGAAATAAGCGGTATACAAAAATTATATAACTAATAAAGAAATAAACTAAATTACATGCAAAATGAAGAGACACAAAACCCTTTCACAACCTGATTGAAGTGGCTAAATGTCTCAAGCAATATACAGCCCAATCATTGCATGAAAATTTCACCAAGTAGTGATTTTTTTTTAACGACCAGTTTTTTTCTACCATGATTGAAAAACTGACTGGTACGTCGAAAATGTTCTGGCTGGTCCGAACACCGGCACCAAATGAAGCTAATGCGCAAGCCAACTATGTCTTCAGACTCAAGTCCCATCTATTCATGCTACGAATTATTTAAACAAAAGTATAGCTACGCTTCATAGGCTACCTTTCCAGGGTACCTAGAATATGATTGCTAATCAAAGGCGTGAATGTATCTTTTGACTCTTCCATTAATCGACTTCAAAAATTGGACAACTAATAGATTATAATGGGCAAGCAAAATTTTCAAAACCCAGAAATGTATAACACAAATATACTGCAACAAAATTTCTGCACGGTCTACTTTACGCAGATCTTAATAAAGAAAATTTCGACTGTGCGACGTTTAGCGATAGTGGCATGTGGACCATCCATTTTGTAAATCAATGGAAACTGTGACGGGATATTTTTGCCATAAGCAAAATTATCCAAAATTTTTGCATTCCATTCCAATCTAAACTACCTTTGCTAGTATAGAATCTATTGTCTCTTCGATTTCAAAATTATTTGTGTGATGAACATGTATATATTGTATTCTTCGTTGTTACATTGGTAGCAAAAGATAGAATTTACTCTGATTGACTGTCTGTGCTGTGACTAAGTTGATAGACTGACTGACATTTCATGATAGGTCATTCTTGAAAATGGCCGCATCAGGGGGAAATATCGAGTGGTCTACTACTGTTAAACCAATTTTAACGGCACTCTATGGCCCATTTTTTGATAAAAACGATGCAGTGGAAATAATTCAAGCTATAATTAAAAGGTACAGTACCTTTTCTCAAAACTAATAATTTTGATATATTGACATCTACCCCTTTTGTCATTAATCATCGTTTATTTAGAAAATTTTAGCTGCATATAAACACAATTATCTTTATTATTGTGTTTTTGTTCATATTTACCACTATTAAATTGGATAATAAAGATTGATCCAATATTATCCTATTAAAATTAAGAAAGCAGTATGTTTTCGGGCCATTGTTTTTCAGAATTTATTTGCCCTCAATTTAATTTCCTTTTCTTCTTTATTAACAATTATTCCATTTAATTGAATATGTTAAGCCTTTTTATTTATTCTAGCCGTTATTTCGTTAAACATTCTAATATAAAGACTACCCTCATTTATTTGCAATATAATTCTTAAAGCAAATATGATTGTTAAAATAATCTTAATAAACTTCCAAATTTCTTATAAGAGAAACATTTTTAATCCTGTTTAGTTAACTTTACATGTATGATTTTTTAAGTATCATGTAACTTCATATCCATATTAATTTTAAATTTGAATTATTCTTCTCTTTTTGAATGTGCTAATTGTTGAAAAGAATATTTTTTGGACATGATAGCCAGATATGTAAGAAATTATAATGTGGTGAAAACTCAGAGAACAGTAGAACATTCAATCAAATTATGATTGTCTGATTGTAATGTTAAAACTATAACTTTTTAATAATTGCTTATGAAAGTAATATAATGTTAATTAACATAATTGATCATTTAAAATTATTGTCTGTTTGTTTTACACAGACTGATATAGCTGTACGAGTCGGTTAATCCTTAAAATGGCTGGAACTATTTTTTGTATTTTAGGGCTTAAAAAAGGTTGGGGATTCATAAAAAATTAAAAATCCATATGATTGTATACTCCAACAACACATTAAATGAGCAAATCATACAATACTACAATTTATTAAATTATCTTAAAAAGTATACAATAAAGTGGGGTAAATCGCAGGAAATATAAGTATTTCATAATTTTCAATTAACATTTTTTTTTCAGTGAAAGTGAATTTCAAAACCATGAAGATGTCTATGATTTGTTCTACACATGTTTTGCATGTCTTTCTGCACATTTCATCAGCATTAATGCAAATAATTGTGAGTATTAAGAAAATTGTGAGATAAGAAAAATAAATAATATGCACAAACACCCTTTAAAAGTAACACTTTCTATGTATATGTTAACTCTTCCTTTAATTTTAAAATATTGTGCAATAATCTGATTTCAACCTTTGTTATATATTACTGTCAAAAGCATGTTGATAAAATTCTAATTGGTTTTTGTTCTTTCTAATTCTAAGTCTTATACTTTATATACAAAACATAGAAGGTTCTATTTATTACTTCCATATGAATGATGTGATCAAAATGCATCTTATAATCTCTAAACTGTAAAGAAGATGAGTTGGCACATTTTTAAGGCTAAATTTTATCAAGTTTTTCGGTTAAACAAAGAATTTCATGGATTATTTGAAAATCCAATCCCAAACACTGTATATGCTATGGAATTTCTACACATATTTAGTTAAAATTTTAACACAATATACAACTCACTTTAAAGACTGATTTTTGCTTGACTATTTCTTGCTTGAGTAAAATACCACCGACTGCAAGAAAACAGCATCTTACAGTCATTATAACCAAATAAGAGGGATTGTCACATTCATAACAACAAAGCATGAGTATGGCTAGTTTTTTATTTATATGTTATCTACAGTACCTGTTGACCAGTTGAGCACTGCAAGAGATGCATTCAGGATTATTTTACAACAAATTCTTAAGAAGCTCTCCGAAGCTGGATTGAGCTATGATGAGACTACCACTACTACAGCAGCTCCAAATGTTTCTGTTAAACAGGTAAGATAGTAATGTGTTTTTATTTTAATATTTATTTTTACTGTTATTTGCTAATAAACAGCTTCTTTCCTTGTTCCAGCTGCTCCTACCTATTGTTGGACTATGTGGTATTGATGGAGGAGGATATCCTCAATCTGATTTAGTAATTTTGACATCTTTGCTGAAAAATGCTAAGCTGCCTGCCCATGTTAATGTGACAGGTTTGTATTCTATTTATTTATTATTTGTTATTCTTAAAAACAGTTTTAAAAACCCCACAATTTACCAAGTTTATGCATATATATTTTATTATACAGATCCAGGTTGTATTGTATATAAAGTTGTAAAATATATACATATAAATTGTTCTTCTGATTGATATGCACATGTCTATATGTCCTTACAGTGAAGTGGATGACTTCTCCAGTGGTCATAATAACCTAATCATATGTATGTGCAATGTATCGGTCTTTTTGTAATTATTGGTCTGCTGTGTCAAATAAAATATATCTAGTGTTTTAAATAGCAGTATAACCATTTTTTTCTCTTTTGAAAATATTTCAATTTCTCTTTACCCTCCAACTATTGGTAACTTCTCCGAAGTGAGATTTATTCTTTTACACAAAGTAATAAAGTATGTAAAACATCTTTTTTATTTGCATGTCAACTTTCAAAACAACAAAACATGAAATTTGTATATGTATTACAGAAACTCAAGCCACAAAATCATCAGTGTTACCAAGTTCTATCACATCACTTTCTTCACAAAATTCAAACAATGAGAAGACACCATCAAACGCTCAGCGCCGTTCTGATGCACTATTAGAACAATTGACTATGCCTTTGAGGAATCCAACATCCATTCCTTCTGTGCAGCTACAACCTACTGCAGCAGTTATGTCTCCAGGAAGTAAGGATAGTTTAGAAAGTTCAAAAGAAGGGAATGCCAACCAACAGGCATCAATTGATATGAAGGTACAAATTTTGTTTCATCATAACTTTACCTCCAGTCCACCTCCACCTCCTCAGTATTGAGATATCATTCAAACAAAACACTTCATGGAAACATTGACATTACAGATGTCAGAAATTATTTTGAATAATATTTCTTTACCATTCCAACTAAGCTCTTGGCTTCTGTTAAGATATGGTTCACACCGATAGTTAAATCCCAGGATTTGTATCTTTGACCACATGATCAGATGTCCGTATCCCTAACCATTAATCTATTGGCACATATATTTTTATTCCTTAAACAATGCCTAAGCGATTTTCAGTGCTTGCAAAACTGCAGGCTTGGTGTTTTAAAGATTTTGCATTGTTAATTCATTGATATGTTGTTATATATTATTGTAAACATTTCTTTGTAGAAGTGGGTGGCATCAACATGTGCTTCTTTGTTGATGGAGCTAAGAGCTGGCTTCACTGTGCTGAAGGTGTGCTCCTCTTTGCCTTGCCTGCAGAGATATCTTAACAGATGGCAAATGGCCAAGGAATCTGCTATCACACCACAGTTTAACTCTGATGCCTCACTGTAAGTTATATTTCTGTTTATAAACATCCTTTTTTTTTCTGAAAATAGTTTCGTTTATAAAATAACCTAATTAAAGTTATTATGGCTTGTAAATTTAAAAAAATTATGATTAATTATTTATACTTTATTCTTTTGTAAGTTATTAGAATAAATGATATTCTCTTTAGTTATTTCATTCGCTGCTTCGTATTTTCTAAGTAAGTTTGTTTTTTGCCATTTTTTTACATTTGTTATGAATATAATTTTTCTTATGTTTTACAATATTACTAATGAGATTCTAGAATGATTTAGACAACGATTAATTTTTGTAAACCTAAATATTGTAAAATTCTATACATACATGGTTCCAGTACAGGGAAAATAACTAATTTATGTGTGAATAACATGTTTTATATCCCGCAGCCTTCATTTTCTGGTGAACGAGGTGCACGTGTGCCGGCTGGCGCTGTCATTGCCATGCTTGGAACCGTTCTCACCGGATCGCATCGCGACACTCAGTGACGTTGCAACAGCATGGCTTCTCTGTGCCACTGCTCAGGTATACTCCTAAAAACGAGAACAATCAGAAATGTTTTTGGAAATATTGCTGATTGTCTTCAGATTCGTCTATTTGGATATATGTCATAAACGCTAGACGCCAAATTGGTAAAGATATTGCAAAACAATCCAACTTATTTGTTAAGTGCCGCAATACAAAAACGGAAAATTTGTTTTTTACAATTTTAAACAATTTTTTTGTGCATTTCTAGATTTTCAAATTGTTTTTACGGCTTATATATATTTTTAACAATTCGCTAGGATTTATTTGATTGAACCTGATAATGTTAGGAACTACTAGTCAGAATTTACAAATTGTTTTATAGCCTATTTATTGAGGAAGGCCATAGGCTATATATAACATCACACTATGAGCAATAGGAGAAGAGAATCAATAACAAATGTTGAGGTTAAATTTACGCAGGTGAAACTACTGGACCAGCTAGTTTTATATACATGAGCAAATGAACATTGTAAGCATTTTACAAATAATATTGAAATATTCAACAGGCCTCCTTACACCCCAAAGACGAGGAGAGTGAGCAGCAAACAGCAACGCTGGTGGAAAGTGCACTTAGCTTGTACAACACTGTTGGGGAAACATTCAAGCAGTCTACTCGCGCCGGTGGTTATGTAAGTCATAATAATATATTCTTAGATTCCTATTTATAAATCATGTAATGTTTATGTTCAGAAAACATTTTATTTACTTTGTTATAAACATTTTATTATAATGTGTGGTTTATGTTTGTAAGCCTAAATTTGTAAGTTATAAAATTCATCCCCAAATAATAGGATTGTGCAAAAAGAATGCTTAATTTACAAGTTCCATTCTTCCAAACATATTTACAAGATCTACATACTTGTATTATATTTGTTATGTAAATGACAATATAAAAAATATATCCTTTGTTGTGCTTTCAAAACAATTAAAACTGGAATGCTGAAAATGTCATTTGTTAACTAAGCCATTGCATAGTACTGATACAATTGTGGTTAAACTGAAAGTGCAATGAAATTAATACAATTAGATTTTATACAGGTTGACTGGTGAGTTATTTTCAATACTTGTGGACGTTATATGTGGCGATAATATATGAAGAATAAAATTTTATTTTTAAGTAATTATTGATTTATTAACATAATCGAAAGATAAATAAAAAATAATGAGGCAGAAGGTGGCGTACGTACTGGTGAACAGGCGCCGCGCCTTGCCACTACATTTCATTGATTTATTGGAGAGTTTGGTCGAAAAATATGTTCCTAATTTTATTACATAAATATGATGAAAATTGAGTACTGAGTGATCTCCTTTAATATTGTTAATAACTCTGCAATCATCCTGTCTGTATATATGGAAGTTGAAAGATAGTTATTTACTAATGTCGAAATAATAATTTTTACAAACTTTAGATAATTTGTAGCGGTGAACTTTCATATGTTTTGTTAGTAATTTTGATTGAATAATAAACTACAGAAACAATTTAATTTTATTTCATCATGTACAACTAATATGAAAGTATATGCTTATATTAAGTAAATAAAAATTAATGTTGCTAAGTGCAAAAATCGAGAATGGCTCTACCGGCGATTTTTTTTTTGTTCCTTAAGGCACACGGTGTAAGTGTCAGAATGCTGACAGAATGCTATACTCAGAAGTGGAAAAATATTCATTGAAATGAAATGCCATAATATAATTAATTCCTTTGCTTCCGTCGTTGAAATATACAATTTCAACTATGGAATTAAGGGAATACAGTTCAGAGCCGCCGCAATGTATATTCCACTGATGCCATTTGTCAAATTTATTCAGTTTATTCAAGCAATAATAAGTGTTTCTATTTGCGATTGCTGTTAGTAAATTTTTTGTTGTCCAACATCATTCCAACATTAACGAACAGTAAATACAGAATTGTGTATCTCTTACAGAGAAGCCACGAAATTCGGCATTTAGAGAAGAAATGATTCTGAAAAAAATTAGCAAATAGGAATATGGTTTTCTATGATTATATCAACTGTCAAAACCAATTGATTTATGGATCAAATACAAAAATTATATGTGTGTAGATATCTTGCATCAAAAACACATTAGAACAGTGAATATACATTTACTATACACTGAAGAAATTTAAACGAGCGATAAATTTTGATGTTTTAAGGGAATCACTTAGAATATATATAGAAATGTTCCGCTGCTGTACAATCAACAAAAATGTCTTTTAACTGTTGTCACTTAGGAAAGTCGTAATTGATGGAACTGGAGGAATTTACTTTTTGGACGCTCCAGGTCGTACAGGAAAGAAATTCTTAATTTCATTGCTTTTGGCAACAACTCGCTCACAAAATGAAATTACACTCGCATCTGCTTAACCTGGAATTTCTTCTATAATATTGGAAAATTACCATTGAATATTCAAATAATGAAACTCCTACCACACGAATCGAAACGATCGGGTTAATCGTGCGATCGTGTGCACATAAAAAGTCTTTGGAGGCATTAAACAGAACCGTGAAAGACCTGCGAAACAATCAATACCGATTTGTTGAGGCGATGATTTGGCCCGGTATCTGGTAATGTTTAACGGAAATTCCTGCAAATAGCAGGAGATTTCCCTCATCATTACAAGTGATTCCTCGGTTAAGGCCAACGGTTGAACTCAAGGCATATTTAAAGCTCTCCATTTTGCGGAAATACGTGAAGATATTAAATGTAAACAAGAATATTGGTGTCGAATCGCAAAATTATCAATCTGGAGAAATATTTACTAAACAACTCTCAAAATTACAATGGCTGAGCAAACATGCTATGTATGGTAACTGCCAAAAACACGGATGAAGACAAAATATACTTCCAAATCCAAAATGAAATTGCCGGTGAATTAAAGACTTACAAATCAATTGATTGCGCAACTAATCAAGGTGATGTCTCCAACTATCCACCAGAATTTTTAAACTCATTGGATTTTCCAGGATTGCCAGCCCATAATCTTCAATTGAACGTAGGATCGATAGTCATAATGTTACGAAGTATACAGTCTTTGTAACAATAACTTAAGAATGTATTCGAAGCAATAATTCAAAAATAATAAAAAAAGTGTTGATACCCTGCATTCCAATCATACCAACTGACGAACCATTTAAATTTAACCCTTTGGACTCCACGTCCACTCTCAGCCACCAAAGCCTTTTTACCGTTCCGCTCGTATGTCGCTCAGCCACCACAGCAAGGAACTATAGGAATCGTAAACTGTATGCATTCATGTATTAGATTTCACTCTCCCTATGAGAACCTCAATGCCTAAGGAACCTTTTCACGAACTAATACAGTGCTCCATAGACTGGAGATAACGAAATCCAATCTTAACACATGTTGTCCACCCAGCGCTCCCTGTATGTAATGTATCCCTGCTTTATCGACGGAAATTAATTCCGAGCAGTACGATACCCATCTCCAAATTTAATCCGAGCACAAAGGGTTAAACTACTGTAATTTCTAGTTCAGTTGTATGTCGCGTTAGAAAACCGTCAGCTTTATTTAGAACACGACAGAACGAAGTCTATCCAGGCAGCTAGTATTAAGTATTAAAAGAATATTCCAGATATGACAATCTACTCAGAAATCAGCAGAGGAGTCATTGTTAGTGCACAAGTGTATGCTCAAGTACAGGTGCATTATCTGCTCCTTTACTCTCATCATTCACCAGGGCCGCTAGGCTATGAAGGCAGTTCATACATAATGGAGTTCCGAGAAAGCAGAAATGAGCGAAATACAACCGAATTAAGAACTTTGTGTAACGGTTGATGAACGAATTGTCAGAAATATTTATGTCATCAAAGAATATAATTTACAACTGTTTTGGTTTTTTGTAGGTGTACCAGAACCATCTGATGATCGGCGCCTGGGTGCTACTCTGCGGTCTACACCACGCGCTCGCCGGCGCTCCGTTGCCCTCGACCGTGCCCGGCAAGAGCCCGGCCAAGGTCCCTTCGAGGCCGTACAACCTCACTAAGATGTTAGTGATTTAAAAAAAGTGTTACTAACATAATTAGAAATATATATAAAATTTGTTTAAATGGATTAACAGTACTCACTTAACCTACCAAGTTAGCTATCAAGAAACGAAAAATGCTTAGCACATAAATGGATCTTCGTTCCAAATCTTCGTTTTAAATAATTTAGTCATCTAACCACAAACTAATATTTGGCAAAAACTGTGAATATGATAACATTATAAATTTATCTACTTCCTCTTTTATTAAATGGTTATTGATGAATTACAAAATATGTCTAGCTTGTAGAGTTGTGGGATATATATTTCTACGGATTTGTTTTCTAACCTTATATTTCTTTCACTTTCGCATTTTCTACATATAGGGGTCATTTCAAGGCTAGTAACCCGTAACATGTAGGCTCGTTCTAAATATGATTCTTTTACAGTTTTATTTGAATTCAGATAATACCAACATTTGCACTTACGTATTTTTTGAATGATTTAATATTTTTGAAATAAGAACTAGAATCCAATTAAAAAAATCGAATCAATGAATACAGGTCGTGTCTGCAGCAGCACATTTAACATTGTACAAATTTGCTCAGGTAGTCAAGGGGTCAAGCCGATTATCATTTTTGTCTATTTTCTCTTTTTCACTGGTTTTTAACTATTTAAAATGTTTTTATTGTATTTTTAATTTTGCTTTTTAAGAAATTTATCTATAAAATATCTTGTGTCCGCCAGGCAACAAGGCCTCGGCGTAGTGTGGGTGGCGCTCGGCGGCCGCTGCCTCGCGTGGAGCGGCGCACTGTTGTGCGACGCCCGCCTTGAGGCTTTGGGTGGCAACGGGTATGGGGGTAACGAGTGCCCGGCGCCACTCCACATATTGGACCATCACTCGGCGCACGAGCGCGAGCTGAGGCTGGCGCACGCCGCACCCCTGCACCAGGTAGACATGTTCATGTAGCATATGTGAGGGTATTCCTGAATTATTAACTGCACACTATCTTTCATTTGATCTCTACCACTCTTCGATAAAACCCATTAAAGTAAGTAAGAAGCCGCACATTAAGCATATCGAGATCATGCTCAAGAAAAAATGTAACAAAGTTTAATGCAAGTCAACGAAAATTTGTGCATCAGAAGGAAGTATTATCTAGAATGACGTAAAATTTTTATATGGCTTATCTTGGTCATATCTTTTGGCGATTCCAACTAGAGTGGTTCGTTTCTATGTTGTAGTAACAGCAGTAATTTTTTCGGATTCATAAAAGCTTCAGATATGGAGCGGGTAAAGAATATATTACACATTTATAACAAGAATCTAGAAAAGTAAATAGTAGAAAAACGAAAGGAAAGAATAAAAAATTACAAGATATCTGTTAACAGGAGCGAACTTGCTGACAAAATTAAGAAAAACTAGTTGTTAACATCAAGTTTTCTTTTTATAGCTATTAGTGGCGTTGGGCGTGGTGTGCTACCGCAAGGCGACTAACCTGAAGCGAGCCGTGGTGCAGAAGCAGCACCAGGACGCTGATCGGGACCGCTCTGACTCTACTGTCTACTTCCAGGACATGATACTTTGCTCAGAGGACTCTGAGACCGACGATGGTAATTTTTTTGTACAATTTGTTTGACCGCCTCGTGTTCCAGAAGACAGCGGGCCGCTGTTCTGGCGGTGGTTCTAGTTGTCAAAACATACACAAAATAAAACACAGTCAAACATATAGCTCCCTACTTTCATCTGTTTAAAATGTACCCTCGTTCCAGAAGACAGCGAGCCGCTGTTCGGGCTGTGGTTCGAGTCGACGCTGGTGGCGCCGGAGGCGGCGGACGCGGCGGCGGTGCGCGCGGCAAACGATGCCAACGACAACAACGACGCGCCTCCAAGGCCCAATGCCATCGTGCCTGATAAGGCGGAGCCATACTCGGTGAGAGGAAAGTTATATAGTATAAGGTCCCTTTTTATATGAATACGGTCAGGATACAGTGATGCAGGGTAATGCATGAGAACTAACAGTCGCTGTGCCGTGTGCAAACTGTCATTAACTAATAATTACTACGGAAAATAAAAACCGATCAAAAAGTCTTATATCATGACTTTTTGATCGGTTTTTCTTTTCCGTCATTGGTTTATATATGTAGACGTATAAAGATAGAAAACAGAAGAGTTTATGAAAAAAAAGGGAAATAACAAAACAAAACATTAAGGAATATATATATTGGCAAGGAATTTATATATATTGCCTACCTATCTAATAAGAGAAATACAAAAACTGCTTGAAAATTGGCTATTCAACTAAATAATAATTCAGTTGAGTTTTTTCAATAATATTTATGTATGGTAAGTAAAGTAATTGGTAATCAAACGCATTTTCAGGGTTTAGAATATCTATATCACCTACCTTAAATTTATGTTCTATTCCTCCTCCCCTTCCTACTCGTTCAATGCACTATATGTGATTCCTAAAGAATATTTTTTTATAAACTGAGTTTTCGTTTCCCAGTACATAACGCTGGCAACGGAAGCATTCACTTTGCTGAACGAGGAGATCATAAGCGAGGGATCCGACCGTCTAGGAACCGCTGCAATCCAACTGCACGACGCACATCAAGTACTACTCGCCGCTCTAGCTAAGGACCTCGATAGAGAGACGGCACGCACGGATACCGGTAATTAAGCTTAACTTGTAATTAACTAATTAAATAAACGGACTAATCAAAGTTGTTTTTAAAATACTCATATTCGATCGAAACTTCTTATAAACAACAAATTAAATAAAAAAATCCTCGAATTTAAATATGAGATATATGACCATAGTTATGACACTATAATTTGTTAAATTTAGGATGATAATTTTAATAGAGGTTCTGAAGAATCTTATTTTTTCTGTATGCGTACTGCCCACTTATTGTAGTAAAGAAAGTGCCTAGTACACAGAATAGGCATAGACTATCGAAAATCGCTACCTAAAAGAAATAAATCAAGTACAAAATTAACAGTTAGGCTATATTGTTTTGTATTTTAATTAATTTATTTGTAATCATCTATTAAGTTAATTATATAAATAACCAGTACATACCTAATGATTTCAGTTTTACTTGATCAACGTATTGACTATTGTCGGACATGCATTGTTTCAAAAGTTTTTAAAAACATTTGAAACAATACTTTATTAAATCAAGAATTTTAAAAAATTATTGATTTATTAGAAAGAAACTAGTGTATTTTGTATCTTAATTCATGCTGCACAACTATTGAAGTATTGATTCCAACTTCTATGGAATAATAATCTACAATCAAATTAATTCATAAAATGATTGTATGCTCCCCCCTACTATTCAAAGTACCTCGTCCCTACTATTAAAAGTTGTAAAAATTATCATCCTATATTTTTAAAAATATAGTAATATAAAAGGTTTATTACACTTGATAGGAAGGTAATACAGTTGAGCAAGAATATTTATTGTTTTAAATCATTAGTCACACTAAAACTCAAACATTTGTCTATGTTGGATATTAAAATGTTAATTGTTCTTCAGCGCTCAAGAAAATAGAAATTAAAAAAAAAATCTATGAGAGATGTCACCGATTCCAATATAAGTGAATGTAAAAAAAAATTACGGTGACTATGGCATTGCTGTTTGACGTTGAATTTGTCTGTTCTTTAATATATTTTCATATCAAGAAGAAAAAAAATGTGAATGATACCTCGGGCTACTGTATGTAAATATTAACCATTGCCCATCACCAGGTACGATATCGTCCTGCTTCGGTGCCCGTCTAGGCGCATTGTACGCATCATTCAGCTCCGCGCTTGTGTGCTACCTTCACAACTTGAGCGGATCGCCGACCTTCGCCGCGCTGCAGCCAGTGCTGCATCAACAGTTAGCTGCTGCCGGCACTGACCGAACAAATATCACGCCTTTGCAAGTGAGATATTTCAAAATACCATAAATGGTGACATAGTAAGCTCAAAAAGTTGCATATGTTTTTGCTATTGATCGTAAGATTGTTAAAATCTTAAATATCGGTAAAAATATTTTGGAGCGTCCTAAAAACTTTGTTATAATTCTTGAAACAATATGTATGGGCCCTACCAAACTTATTACTTTGGAGACGTTCCTAACCCATTGTAGCGTGGTTAGTAAACCGACTACACCCTCATTTAAGACTTACTGGTAATATCATATTTACCACATCGATACGCGGCTAGACTAAAACTGACATCATGATCATTAAGATTATACAAAAGTATAATTATATGACTTATCAAGAAACGAACCTATTGCGAAAAATGAAAATATTGCTTATGCCTTCTAGTAAGTAGGAAAGCCATAATTAATATGCAATTATTAATCAGTGTAAAACGCAGTTATTATACACGTAGCTACATAAATACATTTATACTAATATCGCTTAGGTTGGGCCGCGCGTCGTGAAACTCCTCGGGAGCATAGTCCTCAGTAAAATGGCCGCGGACCGCGAAAACAGTATACTCGTTATGTGGCATAAGATCGTCAACACGCTGCAAGAGTGCGCTCTGCAACAAACGCCCGCACAGGACCATGATTACGAAGGTATGTATTAGTAGACTTAAAAAATTAAGTTTCGACCCTTGTTAGTTAGATATGGTCTATATCATAAACTATTCAAATGTATATAGACATATAGTGTTGGATAATTGATGATTCATTGTAAAATATAATATTTAGACAACATTTTATATTAGAGTTACAAGGAAAAATATTATTATCCTTTGTATTTGAATTTTTTAATTTTATAGTTTTAAATAAAAATAGCTAGTTTTTGCAAGTATACTAGAGTTATGTCCAGAGAAAGTAAATTATTACAATTTAGGGCAAATTGTTTAATATTTACAGTGATTTTCAATTGTTTCAATTTGCATTATAAATTTTTCATAGTAACAATCGTGTGTTGTCCGAAATTTTTTTTTAAAGAAAATATTGCACTTTTGCAGATTTGAATGTGGAACACGCGCAGTTATTGGTTTATCTATTCCATTCGCTGACATTGATGCAGAAAAAATCGGTTCTGCTCATGACCTCTAATGCCATCATAAAGGTATGATGAAATATTATTTAATATGAATGAGTATTATTTTCTTTTTACTTGATTATAGTAAATAATCAAAATTTTTAGGTTGTTGAGACGTTGGCAATAAGTGACCGAAAGCGCGCTATGAATCTGGCACCGCATCAGCTTATGTTGACTACGCGTCTGATGCTCTTATTGGAATATCTAATGCGACATCTATATGACGCACCTCAGACGCTACTTCAACAGGTAAGTTTATTAAATTGCCCTAACCCCCAATAAAGAAATAACAACACAACATTATTATTTCACCGGGGGATTCGAACCCCTACCGTATTCGTACCGGGCGGACTCCTTATTTGTGTCGTGGTAAAAATTGTTGTCTTGCTCCAAATACATGTTAATTTTTTTTTTTTGGATAATGAAAGTATTATAAAGGTTTGTTTTTCTCATGTAAAAGCGAAGGACTCGTAACTTTATATCTTTTATACACATTGTCAGTTTTGCGCCGTCAAAATTTACTATGATAAGGTTCTAATTCCGTTTTGTTTTTAGATCGAATGGAACCTTGTAATAGCGCCGGGTCTCGCTCAGCCTACCGCTGATACAGCCGCGAACGGCGCCAAAAACACCGCTGAGAACGGACAGATCAAGTCCCGAATATACTGCGAAGTTCCGTATATAGAGGCGGCATATAGACGTTTCTCTCAGGACGAGACATCGATGAGACCGAAATTCTACGCCTTGACAAGTGCCGAGATAAACAATCAGGTCAGTAATCATGTTTTGGCATAATTAGCCTGTGCTGTGTGCATTAGGAATGTACATTTTATAATTGCATAAAATCAAAATATCCTTGGCTTTATGAGACCTGTAATCATTGTTGTTATGAATATTCCTGTGAATATATTATTTACATATATTGTATATTCTCATTTTCGTATAATAAAATCCAATTGTCCTTCGTGTTACAAAATGCATTGGTTATATAAACACGACTGTGCAAAGTTACGTCGACTAGAAAAAATTAAGAAACAACATTCAGTATCCCTTATTTTTTTATATATTTATCTATACTTTATTGCAACCTTAATATAATGTTTACAGAGGGCGGACTTGATGCCTTGATGCTTTGATTAAAAAATAGTAATCTAGAAAATGTAATCTATTAACATAATATACCAAAATACATATATTTACAAACATACACACATATATCTCAAATTTGGTCTACTTTACGAAGGGTGCGAGTTCTTTTCCTGAGGAATCGATATGGAAGCTGTCTCAATTGTTAAATAAGTATTTATTTCAGGAAAATCCTAAATTTGACGGACTGGCCTGCAACTTTGTGCTGGGTACGCCGCACAAGCTTAAGTACCCGCTGCTGTTGGATGCGCTGTTGGCTTTGCTCAATTCGGCGTGCATCTGTGACAACCCTCAGTACAATTCCTCACCTACCGCTCTTTCCGCCGCTCATTATTGCTTCCAGACGGCTTGGAGGTTTGTAGTTATTAAAAGTTGTTACACGGTATAAATTTTCGCTTCTTAAGCGATAATTGATTGATGATTTCTTAGGAAATATATTGAAAATTTAATAATTTACTACGATAATTTCTATGAGTCTGTATTTCCTCTGCTTTATGCCGATGTGAAGTTATGCAACTCAAAGCAACTATGTTATTATAGTTTCATTGGAATTTTGGGATACCATGGATTTGATGAACCTCATTATTGAGTTACATCCTTTTAACAAAAAGAGGAAACAGTTCTGAAAAGGCTGAATAGATTATTTATCTTGTTTACTTACATTAAATTTACCCTACTTTATAACATAAAAAAGCTTAAAATTTTATTGGTTATTGAAGAAATTTTTACAAGTTAAATATATTCACTCGTATATTTACAGATTGGTAATTAGCATGCCGCCTGCCACTCCTCATATGGACAAGCTGCAGGCGGGCACCAAAGCTGATTTAGCGTCCCCATTGCCCTTGCATGCAGTTGTGTGGGCTCCAAGAGCAGACAACAAAAAGGTTTTCAACCCTTGGCTTAAAGACGCCCTCGTAAAGCAGGGCATGTATACTCAGGTGAGAATAGATCCTACCCCATTGCTGTCAATTTTATGTATGTGAAGGCCGATATACATTGCGATATGTGTTAGTTTACAAATAATAAAAACCTTGTATAAATGTGGCAAGAGTTTTAATAGAGTGTAAAAAATATATATTATTTAAGGTTGATTGAGGTATTTAAGATATTTTTTTTTATTTCAGTATGCTGAAAACTTGCTAGCTGGCGTCAGCACATCATGCGACAATATAAAATACACGGCATGGCTTGCATCTGAAACTATCAAACATCTTAAACAGAATATAACACGTAAGTAGTATATTGCTATGTGCAGGTGACGAAGGTTAAGACGTTGTATGTGGGAACCATATATGAAGAATAAAAATATAAAAAATAAATATTGATTTAATACTGAGTAAACAAAAGGTAAAGTTAAAAAAATTATTACGTTATTCACGTCCATCTGAGGGAGACGGCATGGCCGGAGTGAGACAGAAGGCAGAGAGGGGTCGATGGCCTCGCGCGTACATATATATGATGACAATCAACTACCGAGTGCTCTCCTTTAATATCGTTGATGACACCATGTATATACTAATATATCTCCGGTCGTGTCGGATATCCGTCCCATCGGGCTATGAGAGTAAAGGAACAGAGTGCACCTGTGTTTGTGTGTACATTTATGCACTATAATATCTCCTGCGCAGTTGGCTAATCTCAGATTACATTGGCCGCCGTGGCCGTAATTTCGGTCAGGAGGACTTTATATTTATTTAAAAATATCGTGTCACGATGTATGTTTCCACTATAAATTCCAAAAGTGACTATACATTTATGAACCTAAATTAATAAAACTTTGCATGTGTACGTAATTAAATGATTTAAAGAAATAAAAAAATGATAGGAAGTTTTATCTTTATGTACTGTTTGTTTTGTTTTATAGAAAGGATGACAAATGAGCGGACGTTTCACCTGATGTTAAGTAATCCCATCGGCCATGGACACACGCAACATCCGGAGAATTGCGTGCGTTGTCAACTTAGAAAATTGGAAAAAAGAAGTTTAGGTAGGACGGGTCGGGAATATATCAAGGATTAGAAGGAGGGAAGAGTGGGCAAAGAACAGGGAAGGAATGGTCATCCGGATACCCAGAAAGTCATACATACTTTATTATATGCCGACTTTGTGTAGGGCGGTACTTCCCCGGGCAAGCACGACCGTATAAGTGTAGCAAAAGCTGTGAAAGGATGTCATGCTCTACCACCTAAAACTTCGTACTGGCAAGAGGGTACTATTAATTTTATTATTTTTAAAAAATCTTTTCATAGCACTAGTTGATCCAGTAAACTTTGTCATTCTCGTTTATATAAAACATATCGTGCACAGTATCAAAATTATAACTGCTGTCAAATATCTTTGTTGTACTTTTAACTTTGTATAATAGTTTACTGAATAACTGATAAAAAATTGTTCTTTTTATGGTTGTCCAGTACCTAATCTTTGGTGTACCTCTGAAAACTGAGAATTTCATTATGATCTTCTAAGTTATGATCGTGTAACATACGATTTCTCTTAATTTTATCACTTTCCAATTTATGAGTAAAGAATATTTACGAAATATAACACCTAAAACATATACCTTTAAATGTTTTTAAAACCACTTTTGATAAAGCAAACTATAAGCCAAACGACAGCGAAAATATTTCATAAACGCATTTCAGTTTTCCAATACTACAGAGCTTTTGAAGTGTCCCTTTGAAATGTCACAACGCAGTATATCACTTGCACAAACAGTCACCATAGCCTGCGATAAAAGAGGCTTAAATTAAACACCGTTATCAGACGGATAAATTAATTTACTTAAATATATTAATTGAGTGACGACGCTATCTTATCAACATCGATATGGTCGTATCTAAAAGAATTTAGTGTTCCGGCTAGCACTTAGTAAACTCGCGTCGTAGGTAGTGTTTGTGCGTGAATTGAGGTGTATTGTGCTTTTAAGTTAGTTTTCTCAGTTGTATCACAGCGTGTCACTCCTACGTTTTCAGTCCGTGACGGCTATCCGGTGCGTGTGGTCGTGTCGGTCGCGGCTGATTTTCCGACGCGCGTCGCGAAAAGTTGTGCGAATAAGTGTGTGCATAAGTTTATTGTGTTTTGTGTGACGTATTCTTTGGACAAATCAAGCTGTTGCGATTGTTTGTGTAAGGTAAGTTTAAAACAAAACTTTTTATAGACTTCACAAAACTTTGTTAAGGTCGCAAATTTTTTTTGATTTTTCGTTTTCTTGACTTACTGTTTGAAATAATGCACTATGTTGTGAATGAGTAGTTAAAGAATTGTTATGGAAAAAATCTCGCATCAAAAAGAAAACATTATTGAGTATTTCTTTATACAAAATCATGAAAATTAGCATTTGTTATTCAATTTTTATGTAGATATTTGAAGACATTATTAGA
>JAOCPS010847659.1:0-18846 GCA_025505425.1 Graphium colonna
TGTTACCCTCACACTCTGAGTGTGAGGGTAACAACCTGCATGCTAGTGAGGAATCCTGCATGGTCCTACTAACATTATAGCTCGGTGGTGGTTTTGTCTGCATGATCGTGCATGAAAGCGCACGCACAAGCAATGTGGGAAGGGCGGAAGGTGCCTAACGCATGCTTATGCGTGCTTTAACATATTTGCTTGCAGGTTGTTAGGGAATATTTTTGCGGAATATTGCTAATTAAATGGTCTTATAGAATTATATACAATGGACTTCCGCAAAGAAACGCCTGATTCCATTAATTATGAGACGCTCTCCAAACGTGTTATTTCAGTTTTCTCCTATAAAATAGTAATCTATGCTTTACAAACTTTAAATCATAGATAAGGATAAGTATTTACTTCAAAGTACAATAATAAAGTGCCGCAAGCTTGACACGGTATGCTATCCTTGTTTCTCTGCTAACACTTTGCATATGTCAAAGCAAGACAAATATTGTTTACAACAATAAACGCGGCTGATAATAATTCACAGACAAACGCATACTTTCTTAAACCAATTTAATACAGTTATTCGTGAAAAAAATTAATTAAGCTACTAATAAAACTATATTCATATCCATTAAAATTTAATAAAAAAAATAAGATATTTTTAACAATTTGACCACAGATTTCTTAACAATAAACTTTCGTAAAAAAGCGGTGCATAGATTTTCCTTCACGTATTTATGTCTCTTATGTTTATTTACATTCATATTATTTTAATATATTATGTATATCTACAAATTATCTTAAATTTATTTAAAATCTATAATTATATTTGACATTCAGTAAGACTATAGACAAATAATACCAAAACAAATAGAGACTCGATTCGAATAATATCTATGCATGTGTGTATTTAATACACGGTATTGAATGGTAGTGTGTGTAATGTGTTATTTATTGAAAATGTGTATTTTTACGCATAATTTTTAAAAAATATTAGCATTCGTCACTTCTTCTCTGTATAAACTATAAGTGTGCGAAATTTCATACTCCATAGTCCGCCCAATTTTCGTAAAAAGGGATCCAAAATTTTCCCTTTACGTATTAATGTACACATAAAAGAGAATAAAATTAAATTAATATTGGTATATTAACGTTTTTTGGCTAAAATGTAAGTAGTTACAGCACGACTCAACTATACACTGGCAAAGTAATGACATATTTCAAGTAACAAAGACATTATTGTCACAATATTGTCACTTTTGCAACATAGTAAACAAATAATTTATAAGGTTATATGTAAACTTAAAACATTTAGTGCAATTAATGTGCGCATTAAAAGTTATAAAAAAATAAGCTAGAACAGAGAGTTAATAATAAGTATATAAATTAGTAACAGTTAAATTTTAGCAATATAACCTGGCTTTTTCTTGTTGGTGTTGGCAGCACTACGACCTTTTGACACAGCAGCAGGCTCTTTTGTCACAATTGATGTCTTTATCTCTTGAGGTATTCCGATTTTATCAAACTCTGCAAGGGAGCTGAGGCAATGACGAAAACCTCCAGCGCCTAAGATTTATATGTATAGAACTTTCATGCGTCCATAATTTTGAAATTCCAAATTTCTGCCGTGCCGCCATAAAAATGTCGTGCCGCGTCATAGTCAAAAACTCAAACAGAGTAATGCCAGTTTCTTTTAAAAAAATTGGCATACCAGACATTATGTTTTACTGCTAACTTACGCATCTTGAGGAGAATCTGTTTTGACTTATTATTTGTAATACGTCCCATCCTGTGGCAATGAGAAACGTCTTCGGCTCAGAAACCAGACAGTTTCATCCGATCAGCAATAACTTGCGTGGCGACATCTATGACATCTTCGTTCTTCTGCTCTAGCAAACCATAGAGCAATAACATTTTACAGCGGCTGCGCATATTGTCCGTTTGTGTAGCCAGCTAGTTGACCTGATTTTGGAGATTCCGTAGAGAAACTATAATAAATTGTCGAAAGGAGGTAAATTCCGAGGCAAAATTTAAAATATTAGCTGATGGTGCTGCAGCCTGGAGCTCACTCTGGTAGACACCCATACGCTGGAGAAACATGTTTTGGGGCCGAGTTAGAGAATCCTGAATGGCATCCACCTCAACCCTTGTGATATATTTTCAGTTTAGCACACCTAGTAAACGTATCATTGTATTCGTATAGATGTTACCAAGTTTATGAAAAAAGTCAAAAAGTACCACATACTTTTACTTGTATTACATAACTTAGACGCATAATACATCTAAGAATGAATTTGATTGCTACTTTTGCTTGAGACTGTATATCAAAGGATTTTTGTATGTCAATAGTGTATGTCCCACGAAAAAAAATATTGTTTCGCAACAATACAGATTAAGAATAGAAAAAAAAAATAGACCAGCATCTAATATTACAAATCAGCCTACATGCATTTAATACAATGCGAAAAATAAAGAGAAATTATTTAAATAAATCTTTTCCAAATATTCCTTAGCAATGACGTACTTATTCAATAAACGCTGAATTCGCCAATGGTGACGACATCTGTCCACATAACTTACAAAAAATATGTCTGTCTTTTAAAATTTTCTAATCTAAACTTTAAAAATTATGCAATTAAATTAGAGTTTTCTAGCCATTTAATCGTATTATTTCGTTTTATATAGTTATAATTGGATGATATGTTAGATATTAAGCATTGAATTTTATGTAAAGTTAACGCTTCTCAAGATTGTCGCAACAGCGATTAAGCCGTACACATATCTTATGTTTTCATAGTTGTCCTTGTGTCTCCAGTTCTAATTTAATTATAAGATTATTTTTCTAATTTAATTATAACATTCGCTTAAATTAGCTCTTTTATTTATTTTACTTGGTTGAATTCAAGGAAAACTACGTAATAGAATTGCTGCGGAGTGGCACGGGTCGTCCCGTTTTATAAAAGGAAACAGATTGTAAATAAATTGAAAATAATGGTTCCACATCATACCTAGCAAGAAAATACTTCTATTCCTGTATCTTTAAATATAATGTACATATTTAAGCACGCGAAATTTCCAAACCACAGTCTGCTTTCGAAAGTACATTAATATTTACGAGAATTCAAATACTTTTTTATATCTTACGTCGTTAGGAGTAAAGAACATTTGCTTATGCCTTGAAAATGTATAAATATCAGATTAATAAAACAGATTGCGTAATTAAATAACATTGACATAATGTTATGAGTTACGCATAAAAAGGGTATATCAGTCTTAACTATGCTACCACAAAAAAATCTGTATATTTGTTTGAGAACTACTCAATACACATTATCTATTTTTATCTATACACAAGAAAAATAATAAAACTAGGTGTCTATACATCAAAAACAAGATTTTAAACGGAAGAAAAAAAATCACAAAGTTTTTTGTATCTCCCAAATTGTTTGATTATATTTTAATTCGGTATATATCAGTGGTCCACCTGAGAGATATAATTCATCTCGGCAACATCAGGTTTCAGGATTTTTTATTTGACCGCTTGACAAAATAAATAACGACAAATTTTATTTTGCGGTTGAATCCATACATTTTGTTAGGAGGACTGTAAGTACATAAGTTTGTCGAGTTGTATATAATATCCGTGTATGATAATCGAGTCTGCTATAGTTTATACATCACATTTTTTTCAAAATTATTGTAATAACATTTCAAAGGTCAAGGGGAAGGGGACGCTCTAATTTTAACTTTGTAATAAGAGATCTTGGAATTGGAGGGTTTGATCTACAAAGTTCTAAGAAGTTTTTGTTGCATTATAAGAAACCTTTCTAACGACACCCCACACGATGGAGTAAGTTAAAAAAAATATTATTTGTATTTTATGTGTCTATAGTTGAAGGGTGAAGAAACAATATTGTTACATAACTTTCAAAACCAATCTTTGGATCTTCAATATACATCTCTTCACCAATTTTCGTGACAATCGGTGCAGAAACGGTGGAGTACGAGCCTGGACGGACAGACGGACATATGAAACTATAAGGTAGGAACCCTAATTTATACGTGGACTACGGAATCCTAAAAGGAACAGAAACGAATGTAACATATTCTATATTATATACATTGATACATAGACACATTTTTTTGTACTAAAATCTATCACATATTTTGTTCACTTGTCTAAACTATACAACAACTTCAACAATACAACTTACGCCATTGGAATGAAATTTAAAACGATAAACGTCCATAGCACATTCGACACAGTTTTTTAATTTGCTAAATATTTAGTGAAATTCCCAATTTATTCCGCGATAAAATTTAACCCTGAGGTAAGACAAAATCAATTTCAATTTCAAAGGTCCAAGTTATGAGTAGGTACTGATTATATTGCTGATACTGGAGTTGGATGTTTGAAGTTCAGGCTTGTTATTCCTTTGATGTGTCTAAATTTTCTCTTTATTTTTATGTATCAAAATATAAAAGTCCTTTACAACTAATTATTCTGATTCTTATACGCGTTTAAATTCATATTTGTTAACAAACGATTAAGAATAAAAAGACAGAATAAAAATGATAAAGCCCTTGCGGTGGCGTAAATGCGCAAATTTACTGCACTATGAAATAAATTATAGACCAACTAGTTACACCAGTAAATGTAGAATACATATTGTGGCTTCGGTTTGTAACGACATTCGAGTGCGCACTTTCGAAAACGTGCCGTAGCTTTGTTATAACTAATTTACATTTATATTACTGGAAGTCAAGGATCTGATATCATGCCTTTTACTTTATGCTTAGCGTATGCTTTATCTGAATTGACCTAATAATTTCTGTTTCACAACAATGGTGTTTCACTTCCTTTTATAATTTTAGTTCGAATTTATTTCAGTTAATTATTTAAGTTTAGCTACAAAAACGTCAGTGGAACTAATTTCGAAACGAAAAGGGAAAAACAGAGAAGTGAAATGAACTGGTAAGACGACAAAAATAGATAATACAAATACAATTAAAATCATGAAGTTTTTACCTTCTGTTCTTAGATAGCCTAATAATTTTAGATGGTGTATTAGTCAGATGAGGATTTAAAAAAGGTGCCTGAGATCCGGATGGAAAAGTTAAAGATGGGAGTTTTACGGTGGAACATTTGTGCACTATCATATCTCATAAAATGTTGTTTGTCCTTGGGGTAGGTTAGTTCCCTCGTTAGTAAATCGTATTATTTTCCTCTTTTGAACTTGTATTCTTGTCTGGTTGGAATACATCCATGGAAATAGAAATATGTGTGCAAATAAAAACAAATAAAATAGATTTTCATTTTACACATGTTAAGTATTATAGAACAATTAACAAGTAAAACAAGTAGATAGTGCCATTGACACATCAAAATTTATATCCTGCCTCTTAAGAAGACTTTCTTGATTCATGAAATGACTGGCGACTTTCTGTTGTTAACCTTTCATTGATGTAGATATTCCTCTCACGATCACTAATGTCCAAGTCTTTACTTCTTCTGTTGTGCCTAGATTTTGCTGCTCGAAGAAATTCATCACGCTTGTTGCGACGTAAAAACTTGACAACCAAAGTACGAAGTTGCTTTTCCATTGAAGTTTTCCCCGTCGTGTCAATTACGTTAGGATCGGATCCCACTCGTAATGCATAGTCCAAATCATTTACATCTAGGCCAACGCCAATTTTAAGGACAGTTGTTAAAACAATATGTACGGGCTTTTCATTTGGTGTTTAAATTATCCCCATTATTTCGAGATCATTTTGAGACAAGCTTGGGGCTGTTTGCTAATCTGTTCATTGAGCTGTAAATTAAAAGGGAGATCTGAGACGTGCACTCTTCAAGATATTTTATTCTAGATTCTGTCTGCTCTAGTTTCCTTTCCTGATCATCCAGTTTTTATGGCATTGCGTTGTGTAGTCTGTAAGAGATTCAATATGTTTTTTTAAGTTTCCAACATCGGTTCGGAGTAACTTTATTTCGGAAGCGAGCTCAAACAAGTGATCGAACTCCATTGTCTTAGAGGGCTATTCATTTTACGCTACGTTATCGTTATTATAGCTATAGATAGGGGATCTAACAAGTTTATTTGTGTTGTCTGATTTAGGTATAAACACTTACTATATACATATGTATATTACATAATAGGTATTTTCCTAAGTCACAATGTAACAATCATTTTGCAATGGTAGGGGAATCACTAGCAGAAAAATCTTGGAAAATCTGTGGATAAGTCAAGAGAATATTGTTAAAGAGCACAAATGTCTCAACCCAAATCTTAACCCCTTCTTCTAAAAACCGACTGATCAGCAACAAATAAGACATACGATCCTTAGATTTTAATCCAACAGCTCCCAAGGCGAAGACCATGTTACTGTATCTCTGCTCCAAAATACCTTAAGCAGTATATTGCCCCCCTTGCCCATGTTTTTAACTTAAGCATAACAAATGGAGTCTTTACTGAATTATGGAAAAGTTCCATAATTACTCCCAGTTATAAAAACGGCGCTGATAACTCGACTGAAAATTTGAGACCTATTGCGTTACTAAGTACTTTGTCTAAAATCCTGGAAAAAATAGTCAACATGCAATTGGTCTGCTTTCTTAAAACATTAGATAATTATAAAACACCAATACGGCTCTCGCTATTGGAAGTCAACTGAAGATGCAGTTTTTCGTCTCGTCGATTAGGCAGCAGAGCACGTAAACAACGTGGCGTGCTGTTCAGGAGTTTTTCCTGACTTATCTCGAGCCTTTGACACAGTCACGACCAGCCTGCTTCTGAAAAAAACTTCAAGCTGCAGGTATAAGAGGAATCCTACTGAATTTGTTCGAAACCTACGTAAAAAATAGGAAGCAAAGTGTCAGAATTGGGAATCTAACTAGCGATGATATCTACGTAAATTACGGTATTCCACAGGGAAGTATATTAGGACCTACCTTATTTAATATGTATATGAACGATATTGAAGATCAAAATCTCCCTAAAGCTGAGGAAATAGTATATGCCGATGACACAGCTATTGTTTTTCACGACTCCACATGGGATCAATTATTAACAACTGCGGAACAAGGCATTCACATAATATCTAAGACCTTAAATCGCAACCACATTAAACATCCAGAAGACAGTATACGTGGCTTTTGTCTGTTTGTCAGATCAGCTTCACCAAACACAACACTACTAAAATTTCATAACGCTACCATTTGTACAATTCGACCTAATTGTCTTTATCACGAAATCACGCGCTTAAAAACATAAATTATCTGGGTGTAACTATTGGCAAAAACTTAACGTTTGACAGCCATGATCTCAGTGTAACCTCCCGTGCGCAGAAACTTATTTATGTCATGAAAAAAATCCGTGATTGCACACCTCTTGATATTCTGCGAACTTTTTACTTAACATTGTGTAAATCTTTTATTCGGTAATGTATAGGTGTCTGCAGATATGCTAGGAAAGCGTTTTTATAAATATTGAAAGAGCTTAGTGGCTCGTAATCAAAGTGGCTCTAAGAAAATCACTATGAAACCCAACATATTCCTTATATTAACAGTTTAATGTTCTGCGCGTTCGTCAACTCCATATAGTACTTGCAAATTTAAGAGTACACAAAACTTTCAAGGCTCGCGAAGATTACAGCGACATTATAAACGAACGAAGCTTTAGAATACCAATACCGCCAGCAAATTTCGAGTTATACAAAAGAAGCCTATCACATTCACCGTTGCATGTATGTAACAAAATCTCAAAATAACTTAACATTCTTATTATACTTGCAAGATGATGATCCAAATTTCATTACACAATCACGCACGCACGCACATCATATGCTAATTAATTGATTTTGGTTTAATGCTTTATTTATTATAATTTGTTTTTAATTATCCTTTTAATAGACGTAAATAAAAACTGTTCCCTTTTAGTCGTTAAGTTAATAAAACAATGTGACTTGCCTACTCGCCCAGGGTCCTGAGATACAAGCTCTACTTAGTTTAAGGCCCGTTGATACAATTGTTTTATTTTGTTGATGGTTGATATAAAAATTTTGTTTTTTTGCCAATAAATGTATTATTGTTATTTCATATATTTATTTAATTACAAATTAATTACATTTTTCTAAAATGCATGTACATAACAAAAACCCGTTAAAAAATATAAACAATTTTCGTCCACCGGTACCGGGCCCTTGGGTCCAAGCTACCGGTGGTTAGGGCTGCAGAGTGAGGAATCTCCTCACAATGCTTGCCGTGTCCAGGAGAGCCGTCTTCTGTATCAGACCCTTCAGCCAGAAACCGAGCGAGAGCATGTCTACTTTAGCAAAGAGCCTTGACTACCATCTGGTAGTCAAGGCTCTTTGCTAAAGTCCGTATACAGTCACAACTATCGGTACTATGATTGCAGATTCCAGATACCAAATGGCAATGATCTCGTAAACAAGATCAATATACTTGATCTGCTTTTCTTTTTCTGTATTCACGAGATTACCATCATGAGGTACCGCGATGTTTACAATTATAGCACGTCTCGCAGACCGGTCCAGTATCACAATTTCAGGTTTACTGACAACAATTGTCCTGTCTGTGATAATCAATCGGTCCCAGTAGAGCAGATACTGGCCATTGTCCAGAACTGGTTCTGCCATACACTGGTAATAGGGTACTTCCAATTGTAATTATAATTATTATTTGATGTTTGGTTACATTGATTTGGTTATATTTGGTAATTCGTGTAAAATAGGTAAATCTTCAACATTTAAATCTGGTAAAGTTCATTTCCATAACTAGCGATTTTATTTTGGGCAATTAGGTATATAGTTGTCCAAATATTAGAGACATCTTTGATAACAGTATACAAAAAATAAATTTAAAGTTTAATAAAGTGAAGATGTTTAAATAACACAATGTTCTAGTGTGACATACATTTTAAATAGTAACGAAAATTGTCCTTGAATAAGTATTAGAAAAAAAAAAACATTACATAAGTTAATCTGATAAGTAAATGTAAATATTCCGGCTATTTTTCTATTTATTTAAAATAATTGGTCGACAATAAGTGATTAGTCTTTAGCTGACATGAGCTAATAGAAAAACAAAAAGGCCGCTTCGACGAGTGCGGTAACAAAGTTGTGTCTAAAATCGAGACATTTATTGTCAAAACTAGGGTTGACTAAATTTAGTCCAATTTAACCCACATAAGACTCAAGTATGGCCTCCACCGCTTAAAGGAAACCCTTTGTCGTATCTCCTCTTTTTCAAAACCCATCCCTGGTTGCCACAGCCTCGATAGGAATTCTTGGCGCCGACATAGTTACATAGAGCGACTTACAGTTTCGCGATCACTTAGAAGGCAAAGCCAAATTGGCCTCTAAAAAGTTTGGCGTCCCCAGCCGAGCGAGCCTCTCGAGTATTTCCATCCATCAGATCACCTGTAGCTGTACAGAATTATAATTATGAATACTGTTCTCACCCCTTTACCAGCTTCTTCCAATTCACAGCGTGTACCGTAGCTGAGAGCTGATCGGAAACAACTAGATCATTGACGATTCGTGTAGCTGAATCGTCAATGATCTAGTTGTTTCCGATCAGCTCGATTTCTTGGCCATGCAAAGAGATGTAGCATCTCTAAACATAGTATGTTAGCCGCATCTACTACGGAGGGTGTTTAGATATATTGTTCGGATTAATACCTGCTGCACAGTTTATTCGGCGTATGACGTGACAATCCACCTAATACCATGGATAACACCTCGATGAATAACACCATTTTTGTCGTCATTTTCTGCCACGCACGATATCCTTGTGGAACCAATTATTGCCGGTGGTATTTGCGGTACCTATACGATTAAGAGACCTTTAATATAAGAGCATGTTCCTGCATTAAAAGCCGGCAATGCTCTTGTAACTCCTCCGGTATTGCGGTAGTCTATGGGTGACAGAGATCAATTACCATCAGATGAGCCAATTGCCCGTTTGCCTTCTCCTCCATAAAAAAAGATATTTACTTGACTTTTGTCGTTTTTATATTTCGAGTTTTGTCCTGAATATTGCCGCTATGATTTAATAAAATTTATGAAAACTACGATTCATTCCTTAAATTTTCGGCTTTATGTTCGTTGCTACATCTACTAACATGCTACCTAACATTCTCTACACTGATTACACGCTCTGCGTGAAGTTTAGAGTTTTGCTTACTATTATGTAGTGTACTCACTATTGCAGATTGTTCTTGTGATTAATTATTTTACTTAGGCATCCGGTCCGCGGGGACAGTAGGGAGGGGTTCGTGTGGGGAGGCCGAATGCCACAGTATCCACTAAACCCTGTGGTGCTTATCCTTTGCCTGACCGGGTCACGGTATCTACATTAGTTTACCCACGGACCGGCCCAGCGGCCCCTCGTAGAGGCTCTGCGGGCCGGCAGCATTTCGCCTGCCCGCTCACACTCCCGCAGGGCATCTCTCTTAACCACTATCACCTCGCGTGCAAACGAAGCGCCGGCGGCCCAACTCTTCTGACTGTCGCCCATTGATCGGATGACATCCGGCAGCAACAAGTCCCGACCAACTGCGCCAACGAGCGTGGTGCGTTGGATGTCCCCGCCCGTGCACGCGGCCAACGCTCGGTCGTGTCCACGGCGCCGGACATTCCCACGTACGATACCATTTATTAATATGATTTAGATCTGTGCTTGTGTGCTCTCGCGGTTGGCGCTGAGATGGAATTAGCACCATTAATTACCGTTTTTTATTGAACTTTTTAATATATTTATTTTTATTTATAATATTATATTACTATATATATCAGACGATGACGAATATCATTCTACGAGCGAATCTGCAACATCCAGTACTAATGACCGCTTTTGTTCTTTAGACGAATCTCTGGAAAACTTTTTAGATTACAACTTTCCCAAAAATTATAACAGTTGCATAAACATTTGCCACATATACGCTCCATGTATTCCCTGAAACTTTACTAATTTATCTGAAGGGTTCTTTAGTCGCAACGCACACGCCATCTTGGTTTTCAATAGGTGGCTTAAATCTCACTTGCCTTCTCTGACCTCCCACATAAAATCTTAGTGACATCCTCTCAGGACTACTCAGTTTCTGCTGAATACCTTTTACTCGAGGTTACCGTTCGAGGTACAGACTAAAATAGTTATTGCTGTTGTATACTGTTCGCCCAATGCAGACTATTTCACTGATTTTAAGTTGGTTTAAGAATCTGTGGGATCTGAATATGCTCACCGTGTCATCATGGCGATTTCAATACATCAATTTATAATATTTTTTAATTCAATAAATCATAACCTCTCCGGTAAATACATTTGGTTTGATTTAATCCTTTTATCTAATCACGTACGCATAGGCAAATTAACGTGAGATCATATACGAGTTCCATGTTTTCATTTTAAAGTACATACAAGTAAAACACTAAACTGGTATACTTGCTTGCTTTAGAAATTGGGAGTTTAGGTTTCGACTCCGATCTGATATATGCCAATGTCAGTCAGTGAGTAAAAAGTCGATCCCGATAGTCAAGAATGATTATCTTATATATTATAGCAGTCGTTAGAAGTTCGAATTAAATTTATCACATTGGATCGCGCATATCAGATGCCCAACAAATCATTGTACGAGAAACCGACGCCAAGTTTTTTGGGAATAAGGCTAAGCAAAAGATAAAGGAGAAGAAACTATAGTAGATACGTGTTTCTTCCAGACATTATCTATATGATCAAAGTCTTTACCAAACATTATCAATTTTATTGCTTCTGACATTTACGCGAATATTAGACATTTTTAATTAAACAACATTCCTTGTCCTACCTATCACCATGAACGCTGTAAAGGCTCTGAAACGTCGGGTGATAAAATTTTTATCCGTTAAGGTGTTTAATTTAAAATTATCAATTTATTTTGTGTATAAAGCGTGAAAAGGTAATGATAAGATAGTTAGATCTTAATATTACCATTCTACTTGTTTATTGATTACACCACAAGTAGTGATATTATAATACGAAGAACATGACACAGTTGTATAAAAAACATAATTGGTAATTATTCTTCTGGGATATTTATTTTTAAAATGCTTACTTTTGCAGTGCACGCTAAAAAGCTCACGGCTATCAGAATATTTTCCGATATATTTGGTACTTATTGTTATGTTTTGAATAACTTACGAAATGTCTATGTGACTAAAAGCCTACATGTTATTTTAATATTTGAACTATGTTATTGCAAAGTTTCATCAAAATCAATAGTGATGTTTTTGCGTGAAATAACTACTATGCTAGGATAATACAAATGCGCGCGCTACTCATTTACTTAATCATTATTTTCTTACCGAGTTATTGTAAAACTATTATATCACCTGAGATATTTATAGAAGTTAAATCATTTAAAGGTGAATTTGTTAAAATTAAATACGTGTGATCGATACCATGTTTATTTTCATTAAGATCAATATCATGTTTATAAAACCTCACAAACAACAAATTTGACTACCGTTAAAAACCAACCTTAAAAGATAGACATCTTGGTACATGTCTATATTTTAAGAGGAACGATGGCGTTATACATGATTCCTCTGTGATTTCAAACTCTTACACAGCGCACGTAGCGAAAGCTCGCGTTAGGAATAAATCTTTCCCATTTTAGCAACATTTTTTTTTGATGCTCCGCTCCAATTGGTATAGCGTGATGTAATGTATCCTAAAGGCTTCCTCGATAAATGGGCTATCTAACATCAAAAGAATTTTTTACTCTTGAACTTTATAATATCCGTGTAGATTTCTAACTTAGAAATGGTAACACCCTTGTTCGGATTTGATTAATAATAATTCTACTTTAGATATTTCTATTGGCATAAGAAAATATTTAGTACCAAATAGATCTCTAAAATATAGTTGTTGTAAATATAACTTAATTGTAAATTAAAGGAAAAAAGGGCTTTCATGTAATAATCGGAAAAAAATGTGTAATCTTGCACACATATACTTTATGGTAAGCAATTTTTATATGCTATGGGGCGTTGAAATTTTCAATAAAAATGTCTATGAAAAAAGCTATTTGCTAGACTGGCATCATCATCAGTCTTTTGCCGTCCACTGCTGGACGTAAGCCTCCCCCAAGGCACGCCAACTATCCCGATCCTGGGCAGTCCGCATCCATCCGCTACCCGCTACCTTTCTTAAGTCGTCAGTCCATCGTGCTTTAGGACTGGATGTATTATAGACTGGCATATTATTTGTATATGAAAAGTAAGTCATTAAACATAGAACAAATTTTGCAATGAAATCAAACAGCAGATGCACACTGCAACGTTTAAAAAGACGGCTACCAATTTTTTTAAAGTATCTTCTATGACATCAACCTGTAAGGGCATGAAAAACCTAGAAGAAGCAGAATATACAAAGATAGTAAACCTTTAGTGACTTTTGTTTTTAGCATAATTTTATATGTTTCTACAATTCAATATTTTTTTCCATATATTATTTTTAAGGCCTCACATTTTAGATTTTAGCAAAATATAATTAATACGATTTTAGATGACGTTGATAATACACGAAGAACAAGATGATATATTTATTTCATTATCAAGTTAATTAAAAGTTTATTACTTCAATTTTAATCGAAGTTTTTTAACTAACATTCTTGTAATATATAAATGGTGAAATTGCCTCAGATATATCTAATTAATATTTTTGTAGGTTTTCCATAAATATTCATAAATCAAAATACTCCTAAATTATATAAAGGTAATTTTCTAGCTGTTGAAAAAAATATTAAAATAGTTACTCATTAGCGAACATAAATGGTATTTGTTTGTTGTATTTATGGGATAGTCCTATAAAACATAAGACATATATACAATTCTGCCAAAAAAATTAATCGCCGAAATTATCGTATTAAAGAGAACTAGAAGGTTGTTAATATTTAAGTCCTTATTTACGTATACTATAATATTGCTAAGAACATTGGGAATAGAAAACATGATAAAGACATTGGGAAAATACGTAATGATCAATATTAATTTCTGCTTCTTATAATTATAACATAAATACTTACTACAAATACACATATTACGAAATATGTTTAAACTACCCCGACAAATATATAGTTATATGTATACGTATATAAAATCTTATTTATATGTCAAAATAATTCATAAAACCTAATACGACGTTCACAAGACTGTTCTACTGAACGGATTTGCTTAATTCTGCTTTCAATAGGATACAAAGATTTATCATCACGTATTCGTGTACTTCTTAAAATAAAATCTACTTCTTGTAGATAGACGTTTCTACGTCCATTTTTGTCTCTTTCTTCAGTTTTTATTGAGGTACGTAATTTTATTCTACGAATACACCCTAGAACAAACTCCTTAATTTAAAATTGGTCCACATAAATTGATTTCAATGGAGAAATGCTATGTGGTAATATTGGGGCGGATCAGAATGGGTCACCTCATACGTGTTATTGTAAAAACAGGTACGAGTTGATCCGTGTTGTGCTTATTCTAATAACAACATTAACGTTACATTTTTTCAGCATTTAAAATTGTTAGTATACGTAATAAATTTCTTTTCAGTCTATTCGCTTTGAAGGGTTTAACTAATTTATATGTAACCAAAGATAATCACAACTAATAACAATTTATAAAATTATATAAATGAAAAATACAATGTGTATAAGTAGTCTTATGTCGAATAAGTTAAGAAATTATCCTTCGTGACTTGGTTTATCTTGTTTTAAAATAAAAATGTTAGATTTAGCCCCCCTGAAAAAGCGCCCGGCGCCTTGGGGCCAGTAGAGTAAGTGTCATACGCCGCATTTGTCTACCTGATGGTGGCTACATAAAGCATTCATCTTTTTCTAAGGAGCGACACTAGATCATTCTGAAAAGACCCTTAGCAACTATTAAAATTAATATACTGACATTTTTAATACAAATTATGTATAAACATAGAAAAATTACAGTTTTTTGCCAAACGTAGTCTTATACATCAAAAAACAATATATTAAAATAGCAAAAGTACTATTTTAAGCTTGACTTGATGTAGTTATGAGAGAGAGAGAGAGAAAAATCTAGTTAAAATATAAAGATTAAACACTAAACAATCAATCTGATTATATGTTTCTTTTATCCGATTGAAATATATAATTAGAATAACATGGATAGTGGACTATTAGCGGTTCAGAAACTTTTTACAATAAATCCTAGGGACGCTACATAGATTTGGAATTTAAAATTTAAAAGCATTGTATAAGAATTGCTTTGTTTAGGAAATTCGTTTTACCTAAACAACGATTTTTAAAGAATTTATGGACATGCTGTAGTATAGTTTTTAAACAGTTACACATAATATACGATTAATAATCACAGACAAAAGCACGTCGATCGCTCAATAGCAAAGACATCATGGAACATGGTGCCATAAAAAAAGCCTTTGTAAATAAACGGATTACGTTTATTATGGACCTCCCGACTCTGTGTTATGGAGCATGGCTTTAAACACTGTTGGGTACGGAACGGTGAAGTCATAACCAATTGTCATAATTATCAAAATGTAAGTTACCAAACCATACCAACCTCTTACTTTTTACAACAACAACAAACAACAAAGTACCATCGTTACCACCTCCATGATCCATTACTCTGGGATTCCGCCCCCATTTTCTTTTACGCACGGCACCTTTGTGGAATATATTATCACCAGCGGTATTTTCAATCGATACGGCTCAGGGACCTTTAAAAAACAGCTTATTGCTACTTCAAAAGCTAGCAACAAACGGTAACTCTTCTGGCGTTGATAACCTTGGAAGTCCATTGGTGGTGCTTCCTTCCCTTTAGAAAAATAAAAATCATTATCAGCTTAAATATAAACATAGTATAAATAAAATGCCAAAAAGGTGCACACGATAAAAGTATCTTTGTACATACTTTATTTATAGATACGCAAAATTTTTGCATTCTATTACAATTTAGAACATAAGCGTTTTATTGAATTTATATGTAATCGGAATTAAATAGTAGAATCTATAATTATTATTTAGTTCATTATTGCACATCGTGTTGGAATAATAGTAATTTAACTGAAATGTGATAGTTGTTATAATACACAAGAAATATGCAAATGCTGAAATCATGCTATTGCTAACCATTATATTATTTCTTCAAACCTACCCGATATAGGATTTCTAAAAACTGTAATAATATAAACACAGAGACAATTTATAAAAAGTATAATAAAATACATGCAAAATGATTTCGATGTGTGAACTTTAACCAAAGTTGCAAAACGGAGTTCTCACGTCACATACTCAACAAGCAAGTCGTTGGGCTGCACAAATTGCTAGGTGCTCGCAGAGAATGTCTTAAGTGTGCGCGAAAGGCGCATCTGTACGAGCTAATGGGGCCAAGTCGTTGCCGTCGGTAGGCACATTGGTGGTTTCCGAGCTTACAGTTTCTCCACATAGGTATGTTTGTTTTCGTCATTTTTGAGTTGTTTCTAAGGAATCCCAGAAAATACTCCAGGTCCATATTACATTGGTCAGCCATTGCGACGGCATGTTTCTCCGGCGAGTAAAAAATAAGATAATTCGGTACAAGCCTGCACCTTAGGTGCCGTAAAGTGAGTACCTAGTTGTCATCTTATGAGACAAGCATACAGAAAAATTACAAAAGGCGTCATGGAGGTGAAAGATGTGTATGAAGTAGAAGACCTACCTACCTACAATAACAAAACTACCTATAAGTACAACACTACATTTCTCGAATTAGCTCGTCCTTAAGTCGCATTCGCAAAATTACACACGGTAGTTGGTATAAACATATCAAATATTTTTTTTTCTTTTCTCCGATTAGAATTTTACCTCTCGCGACAACCAATTTGAACAATGAATTAATAATAATTGCGAAGACACTCAGATTGCCAAATGGCAGAGCCTTCGGCTGCAGGGGCTGCAGGGACTGAGTTGTCTACACCGCTCGAACGCCAGAAGTAGTATGTCTTCTTCTTATGGCCATGTTGCTATAGGGTAAACCACTCAGAAAATTAATGTTTTAATACTACGCATAAAACAACCCACAAAACACCACAATTACAAAACTTCAATTAGGGCTCTATTCGTTTTATTTTACGATTTACGATAACAAAACACTTTAATATTACATGACCCCATCCAGTACTCATATAAAATATTATTGAATGTTCTCAAACTCAGTTTCTTATATATTTTCTCAAAGAATAGGCGCTTGGGCCGATATTTGCTGGGAAACAGGAGCAGTGCTCCAGTACTACTCATGTTTGCCGTCAAATATCGGCCTCGATCTTCGAAACCTCGAGGTTTCAAAGTGTTTGAAGTCTCATATCTCACTCAAAAACTTTTAGTCGAATAAAAACTATTACTTTACTTTTTGGCTCACGGCTTTTTCTAAAAAGTTCAACACAAGTCGGAAAATTTTGAAGTTTCTGAAGAAAAACACCGATGGCACAACTTGTTTTTATTTCCAAAAACAGTTTTACATTCAAAAGAACGGAAAACTGTTTATTTGAAAAATAGAAGGGGTCCTAATAAAGATCCAAAATTGCAGCATTACATCACGTGTTGTGATTTTAATGTACCTTTTGACTGGCTTATTGCATGCGAAAAAATAGATTTCTAAGGCGTTGAAAAACGTTTGTATGCAAATAATTCTTTTATCAAATTTAAATTATCGTTAAAGCCTTTGTGTATTTACTTTACCGAACATATATAATATAACTTAGACGGTCACGTACAAAATATCAATTTATCAATCGTAAATATCATATGAAGTATCTATTGTTATTTGAATTATGGGCACTTCATTTAGTTTATTGTTGCCACCGAAATTTAATAAAGAAAATAAAAATAATAATAACGAGACTGTATTGATTTGCCGTCAACAACCAACATCAACAGATTACTTATCATCATCGAAAACATCACATTAAATAGGCATCTCCAAGAAATTATCTCTTTACTTTTGAATTATGACACAAATAGGCTTGTAAAATTGGCAATCAACCTCGGAATTAGAGATAATTAGCTAAAAGTTCGGAAAGACCTTTATTTTATTATTTTATAATTTGACACAAGAATATTATTTGATTTTGTGCCTGCATTACAAGTCAACATCACCAATTTGTCTCTATAACTCAAATTGGGGTATTTTTTTATAGAAATATAATAAAAATTCCGAGAAATTTAAATGGAAATACATTTTTTTAAGCAAGAGCTAAAGAACGTAAATCAGTCAATACAATTGTCTGTAAATATAGTCAAAATTAATAGCGGATTTTGTACTTAACCTAAATAACCCTGTATTTTTATGATAACATGATCTTACTTAACCTTATCTTAAATGTCACGGTTTCCTGTTAAGCACGACATTATTTTCGGCATGTATCAATTCGTCTTATTAGGGTTTTTGACCAATCTATTCTTGATTTCCTAGGTTTTACATTTACCCAACTTGTTACAGCAGGAATGTAATAGGCGGTTTTTTGATAATCAGTGAGCAAATGTAATAACTCCTATATTGAGTACAGATATTTTGACTTTTAAATGTCTTATTTTTATAAAATTATGAGTTAACCTACATCAATACTAAATTAATAAAAAAATAGTAATTACATAGTTATAATTTTTATGTATAAACCTTAACTCTGTGTTACATTAATAATGGTGGTGTGAAGTACAGCTTTTTGTAAGGCTTTTTTTGTTTTTGAGACTTACGCGAATTTCCCGACGTTTCGAACCCTTTACAGCGTTCATGGTCACGGGTAGGACTGAGGTGTTTGATGTCCTGGTGTCACTTGTT